>SRPW01000562.1:0-19177 GCA_018360225.1 Claviceps pusilla | reverse complement strand
GTACTATAGCACTATTTTTTAATATTTTTAGCTTATATTAAGTAAGCTTTATAGGGCTAGGCTTATAATTAGCCTAGCTATATAAGGGTTAATAATAGTAATATATTAAAAAGGAACTAATACTTACCCTAAGTATAAGAATTAATTTTATTATAAAAGTAAGCAGTATCTTTAATAATATTATAGTTAGTTTAGGGTAGTAATAGGGTAGCACTACTATAAAAATAGAAATAAAGGTATATTTATAATAAAAATAATAAATAAAGAAGGAAGAAAGAAGGAAAGAGCCTAAAAATAAGAAGAAAAGAGTAAATATAGTATTTCTTTCTCTTTTTATTATATAACTAATAAATAGCTAATAGTTAGTTTAATAATAGCTAGCTACTAGTTAGTATAGCTAATATTATAAAGGTATAGAAGCTAAAGGAAGGTTTTAAATAAGAAAGTAGTAACCTAAGGGAATTAGCTAGGGACTAGTATAGAAGGCAGGCTAAGTACTTAAGGCAACTTACTATAACTTATAAACTACCCCTAAGGGCAATCTATATTATTACTATACCTCTACTAACCTAGTCTAATTCCTATTTTATACTATACACTCTTTTATAATACTAGTTAAGTTTAGCTAGTAGCACACTACTTCTTATAATTAGAACTAGCGTAGAGCTACTATAGCTCTGCTATAAAATATAAAAAAAGGTTATATATAGGTTTTCCTCCCTATACTAGGGTTTTTCCTATATAGTTTAAGTAGCGGAGGTACTAGTATTAGGCTCACAAGCCTAACTAGTGTAATAATAATAATAATATGTTATATATAATAAAATATAATATAAATTATAACAAAGATAATAATAAAATATTAAAAAAATCTCAAATATATAAAGCTTATAACTTATTATATTTAAAGAAGCTAATAATATATTAATAATATATTAAGGAAAACTTACACTACATAAAATATTTAGTATTGGCATATTTAGCAAGATAACTAATATATAAGGCTAAACTAGGGCATTATAGTCTGCAGGTTCTAAAGAGCTTAGGCTAAGAGGAACCTAGGGATCCCGCAATGCGTAACATATTAAGCCCCCTATAAAGTACTTCTAGTAGCGCTATAATTATAGCACTAATAATGAGGAATCCCCTATAAATAAACCTGTTATTTTGAACACTAATTGTTAAAAATAACAGGGTTATTTATAGGTGATTCCTCACTATTAGTGCTATAATTACAGCGCTGATAGAAGCACTTTATAGGGGGCTTTGTAAGCCAGTGCAAGCCAGCAAGCGTGCGCACGCGCGGGCGGCATAACTATGGAATTCTAACTAAAGGTTATGTGTGTGTAGGCTTATAGCTACGAGGTCCCTATAAATCCTTATTTTTTAACCTTTTCTGCTATTCTAATGGCTATATACTTAGACTAATAGCTATAAGGTAGGCCTAGTCTTTAGGTTACATTTATAAGGCAACTACTAAAGATATAAAGGAATAGATTAAGAAATATAACTAAGCTAGCTAATAGCTGCTTAGTTAGGGAAAGTAGCTACCCTATAACGTATATTTTTACTATTTTTCTTAATAAGAAGGAATTTATAAAAAGTCTTAGAACTAAATTCTTTATTACTAAATTCTAGGCTTTCTTTTTATATAAATATTTAAAAATTAGTTTTTTAGTATTATATATTAATTTTTATTAAGTTAACTAATTATAAGCATATTAGTAGCTAATTTATATAGCTATAAGTCTATTTTTTTATTTTTCTATATAAATAAATTTTATAGAAAATAAAAAGTAGCTTATAAATCCTAGCTAGTAACTAGAATTTACTAATAAGGTTAGTGGGTATATAAGAGAAGGAAGTAAAAAACCCCCTTATAGCCACTAACTATATAAACTATTAGAATTACTCTTACTAGCTATGCACACTTATAAAGTTAGATATTAAATATAATTTATCAAATATTATTATTATAAATTCTTTAGCAAATTAAATAGTGCTAAAGGCAACGCAAAAGCTTCTATATTTCGTAAGATATAGTGGACTATAGCTTACTATAGTGCTCTGCTCTACAGAGCAGTGGATCTGTACGTGCACGCTCACTAAGCCCACTACGTTAGTAAGCTGTGCTCTATAGCACCCACCTCCATTATTTCTAATACTAATAAATATTAAAAGGGGACTAATAAAGTTTATAAAGTTTAATATAAACTTTTAATAAAAGTTTATAAAGCCTAAAAAGCTATATACTCTTGAGACCTAAATAAAGACTTTTAATTTATAATAGCCTATACCTTAGCTAAATTTAAGTAAATAACATAGCTTATATATATATTAAATCCTAGATACTTTACCTTTTTTATATAAAAAAAGTACTTTTTTATATTAAAATATAAGAGTACTTATGAAAGCTAAAAAAGAATCTTTTAAGTAAGCTATATATATACTTTATAAAATCCCTTAAAGTAAACAAAGTTATTATTAAGGTAAGCTATAGTATATACCTTTAATACATTAAATAGTATACTATTAATATAATACTAAAAACTAGCTAGTATACTAATAAAGTTAAAAGAGTAAACTAGCTACTTAAAGAGCCTAAAGTAGGTATAAAAAGCAATAAAGTATATATGATTCTTTATTATGTATAAATAATAAAAAGCTACTTTAATATTTCGCTTTATAAACTATTTCACTTTAGCTAGAAAGTATAATAGTTTTCTAATAAAAGGTAGTAAGTAATAGTGTTGATTTATAATTATATTTAAAAAGTATAATAATTAATATAAAAGTACTAACACTTATTTACTTTCTTAATTAATAAAATCAATACTACTATTAATAAAAAAAGGCATATATTTAACCCTTATATATAAGGTTTATTATTTACTATTTAATTTTTAATAGCTAGTTTTATAATATATTATATAAAAGAGCTTGAGCGCCGCGGAATTGACTCTAAACCTCTTAAAAAGCTAATAAAAAGTTTTGCAATATCTATTTACCCCCTATACTAATAGTGCATTAGTTTTTAAGTATAGGCATAGTAAATAGTATAATACTAATAAATATTAATAGTAGAAATAGAGGACTTATATAGAGTTACTATTACTTACTTATTAAATAAGGTAGCTTTATACCTAGCCTTTAAGTTAATTTTATTATTAAAGTAGCTAAAAAAAGAGTTAGGAAAAAAGTTTTAATCTATTTATAAAAAAGTTTATTCAAATTACTAAGCTTATTTCTTTAAAATTACTAGGAAGAGTATAGGATATTATTCTTTATATATTTAATATAAAAATAATATATACTTAATATAAGCTATATAATAATACTACTTTTAATACTATTAGTATAATAATTATAATAAAAAACCTTAAAGAGATAGTTAAATACGTAGTTAAGAAAGCCCTTTAGCTAGAGACTACCTTAGGCCTAACTTAGGTATTTATTACTACCTAAGTAAATAAAATTAGCTTTTAAAACTATACTTTAAATAACCTAACTACTCTTATAGTTTTACCTTAAGTTTATTATAAAGCTTTAGTTAAAAGCCTTTTTATTAATAAAATAATTAAATCTTATTTTTTAAAAAAAATTATTATAGCTATTAATTATATAATTAGTATTAATTCTACTATAGTACTATATTACCTTTATAGTAATAACACTATAGTTATATTAAGGATATTATAAAGCTTTATATTAATAATACCTTTTAAGTTTAAACTATATTTAGCCTAAAGGTAACTCTAAGCTAATATACTTTTAGTATTATTATTTATAGCTTTTCTATTACTTATATATAAAATAAGTTTTATAATAATATTATTTAAACCCTTATAGCTTTTAATAGTAATAGTATTACCTAAGTAATAGCTTAAAAGCTATATAAAACCTTTTTATATATTTCTTTAATTATTAGTATAAATAGAGTTAAGGTAGCTAATTACTTATATTATATTAAAGTTATTTATAAAGTAGAAATCTTTAAAGCTAAACTTTATAATAATACCCTTTACTTTAAGTAATACTATAACTATTATAAGTTTAGCTTTATTACTATATACTATATAGCACTCTTATATTATAGCTACTATATAGCTAATAAGTATACTAAGGGTAAGTAGGTATAACCTAGCTCTTTTAAGTAAAATATATAAATAATACTTTAATTACTTTAAGGGGCACTTAGTATAGTTTTAACTCTATATTATTAAAAATAAATAATAGGCTAGGGTAAGGATTACTTTCTTAAATTAACCTAGTATAATTACTATTCTAGCTAACCTTAATACTAATAAATAAACTAAAGTTAGTACTTAAAGATATTATTAAGGAGCTAGTAGCTTATTTTTCTATAAAGTCTCCCTTTAAAAATATATTAAGTATTTAGTAAGTAGCTAAACCTATTTTTTAAAATTATAACTAAACTTTATAGTACCCTTTTTATAACTATAGAGAGCTTTAAATAACTACTTATAGCTCTAATTAAAACCTATTAAGGGCTTAATAAGCTTTACCTTATAAACTACCCTTATTATACTTAAATAATAAAGATTATATATTTAAATATATAAAAGAAATTATATTTTATTTATACTATACTAGGGTTCTAACCTAAACTAATATAATTATAATATAAAAACTATATAGTAATAACTAACCCTTCTTAGCTTTAAGCTTAAACTATTACTAGCTTACTATATAAGGAGGCTATATAGCTATATATATTTACTATTACTATAAACCTTAGTTATAGTTAATATATATTAGTAATAACTAATGCTTAGTTACTCTCTATAGTACTAATATATACTTAATATATTCCCTTACCTATAAATAAAACTAAACTACTCTTTTTAAAAACTTTATAATACTTTTAATATAAACTATAGTGTATTTATAAAGGATTTTAATCTTTACTATTCCTTTTAAAATATATATAAATATACCTTTCTTAGCTATAATATACTATTTATACTTATAACTTAGTAATACCTTAAACTTACTATACTTTAAAGGGAGATAACTTAATATTTTCTAAGGAAATAAAGTAATATTATTAACTATACTTAGTTAACTCTTAACCTTTTTATTAACTCTTTTAATAAATTAAACTTACTTAAATTTAACTATATTTTATAACTTATTTATATTATTATTAATATAAACTATATAAATAATAAAACTTCTTAATATTATTAAAAGAAATATTAATATAACTACTAAGGAGGCTAAGTATTAGTTTTAATATAAAGCTTTAAAGGAACTACTTAATATAATAATTAATATAGAAACCTTTATTAAATAGATTATATTTAAACTTAAGTTAATTATATAGCTTATAACCCTATACTACCTTTATAGTAGCCCCTATAAGTAACCTTAGTAGAATATTAAAGTTAAAAAGGCTATAGAAAACATTAAATAAGCCTAGAAATATTAGTAAGCTAACTATATAAACACTAACTAGTAAGCTATATTTAATATAGAGATAATATAAGCTTAAGTTATTTAAAAGAAAAAAAGAAGTATATAGTAATATTTAGTAAAGTTTATAACTATTAGTAACACTATTTTATAGAAACTTAAACACTAAGCTTACCTTTATAGTAGCCTCCCCCTTAACTTCTTTTAAATCTTAATGCTTTTTTACTATAAATATAATAAAATAATTACTACTAACTTTTATAGTAAAAAAGCAGTAGTACTTATTAATTACTTTTTCCCCCCTTTAATAGCTTATATAAATAATATACTAAAATTACTAAGAGCTTAACTTAATACTATACTATTCCCTACTTTTAAAGAATTTAATAAAAATAAAATTATTATTATTATTAAAAACCTAGCTAGCTAAAAAGTACCTAAGTTTAATAGGCTTTTAGTAAGATTCTTAAAAGCTTATAGCTATTTTTTAGCTAAAGTACTTATATACCTTTTTAATACTTACTATTAAATTAAATACTACTTAGCTTTATTTTAAAAAGTAAAGGTTATAGTTCTTTATAAATTAAGGAAACTTTTTATAGAGATATAATATACTAGTGCTTAGTAATTAATATTCTTTCTAAGTATTATATAGATAAGGTTTTAAAAGTAGTAGTTATAAGTTAAATTATATATACTACTAAGGAAGAAGGCACCTTACTTAACCTTTAAATAAGTAATAAAGTAAATAAATTTACTAAAGATACCTTTAGTATTTTTATAAAGATAATGTATATAATATAAAGCCTAGGTAAAATTATATTACTTCTTTAGCTTAATATCTTAGTAGTGTTTAATATTATTTATTACTATTACTTTCTTTATAGTATTATATCCTTAAGTATCCCTAATTAAATAATAATATAAACCTAAGCCTTTATCTTTAAATATAGTGCTTTTCTTTATTTTAATAATTAATTAATAAGTACTTTACTTATAACTACTAGGGTTTTATAAAGATCTTTAGTCTTTTTAATTATCTTTTTATTATATATAATCTTTCTTTAAACCTAGCTATATAAAGTTAACTATACCTTTATTATTAAATTCTTAAATAATATAAATATTTCTACCTTTAGCTATATACTAAAGGAAACCTAAGCCTATCTTAAAGATACTTAGGGAATTTACTAGCTATAGTTCTATAAATTTAGCCTTAAGTTTAACCTATAGAAAAGTAAACTTTTATACTTTATATACTATTACTATACTATTATAACTTTAGTTTAACTTAGTATTATTATTAATTTAGTTAGTTTAGTTTATTTAGTTCCTAAGTATATAGATTTACTATAAGCTTTATTAAAAAAAGCATAGTAAAAAGGTTATAGAAAAGCTTATTTAGTAATAGCTAGCTCTTATAGCCCTTATAGTATTAACTTAGAGATACTCTCTTTATAATATATACTTATTATATATATAAGTAATTTAAAGCTTAATTACTTATAATATAGGTATACACTATACTTTAATAAGCTATAATAATATAGCTAAGAGTATTATAAAGGAATTTACTAAGAAATAGCTTAAAAAAATGCTTATAAACTATAACTAAGGTCTATAAATCTATACTATAAGCCTTAATTAAAACTAAGGTAGCTATTTCCTTAATTAATCTTTACCTAAACTATTATATTTATTACTACTATAATAAAATTAAAGCTAATAAAATAGCTAACTAAATCTAAGCTACTTACGCTATAGTAGCTAAATATTTTTAATAATAATAATACTATTACTATAGCTTTATACCTTTAACTTATAATTCCTTATTTTATTATTTAGCTACTTACCTTAATACCCTTTTACTAACTAAAGAACTTAAATAAGAATAAAAAACCTTATAATACTAAAACTATATAATAGTGTATATATATTAGCCCTAATACACCCCTATAGTAGCTAAATATAAGCCTAACTTCTATACTACCTATAAAACTATATAGCTATATAACTACTTTATAAAATATAAGTTAGCTATTTTTATTTAAATATATACTAAAAACATTAGCCTTAAAGTATTCCTTTATACCTAATATATACCTAAAGTAAACTCCCTAATTTATTAATATTAAAATAATATAAAAAATTACTATTATATTATTTTTAACTACTTAAATTATAACTACCTCTACCTTTATAAACCTAATATGCCCCTAATATATAATTACTATATAGTTACTTAGCCCTTAACTAAAGCCCCTTAGCTTACGTCTTTATATAATAGCTTCTTTAAACTAAATAAATCCTTTACTTTATACTAGCTAACTAACTATAGGTATTTTAAAAAAATAAGACTCTTAATATTATATAACTAAAGCACTATAAAGAACCTAAGTTAGCCTTAGTATACTTACTTATTAATATAACTATAAATATTATAAATATTTATTAGTAAATATTATAATAATAATATATATTTATTAAAGATAGCTATACTCTTTATATAAAGCTATAATAGGCCTACTATAAAAAACCTTTTATTTATCTTTATTAAAAATAAAATAAAAATAAATAAAATACTAGCTTAATACCTAAACCTATATTACCTTTACATTGCTTTTTACTTTACTTACTTCTTTAATATAGCTATAATATAACCTAAATAACCTAAGTATTCTTATTTAAAAAGTATAGTTAAACTAACTTTATTAAGGGCCTAATCTACTACTTTCTTTTTATTATTTTACTTTATAACCTATACTATTTCTTTTTAAAAGTTATTATAACTAGCCTATATTATATTAATACTTATAGCTTTATATTAAAGAAAACTTATACTTATTAAGGGATTAGGATTATTATTTTCTTTAATAATATTAGTAATAGTATTAAAGTAATCTCTTTATATTTAAAAAAGCTTCTTTACTTTTTATTAATATAAATTAGTATAAGCTAGCTATAGGCTTAGTTAAACCCCATATTACCCTTAATTAAATATATTACTACTACTTACCTTAAAATAAGTTTTACCTTAATAAGTATACTTATAGTAGGCTTTAGAGATACCTATATTATATTAGTATTAAATTTATATTAACTTTAAGTTAAAGATATATCTTTTTAATTTTTATATAAATAATTAATAAAACTTATATAGGTAATATAAGGTTTATAGGGCTATGCTTTAATTATACCCTACTTTAATAAGTTAGTAATACCTTTAAGTTAAACCTAAATTATATACTTACTAGTTATATTTTTTTTTACCTAATATTTAAGCTAGAGTTAGTAAAACTAAGCTAGACTTAATATTACTTAGTAAGAGATATATTAAGCTACCTTTATTAAAGTATTAAAAAAAATAACTTACTTTAAAAGCTTTAATTATAATAAAAAGAAGGAAAGAGAAAAAAGTATAAAAGAACTATTCTCTTTTTATAGTTATTACTAATCCTTTTTAATATAACTACTAACTTAGCTATATAGCTACTAGCTAGCTATTATAACTATTAAAGTAATTTTTTATTAAAATATTTAAACTTATATTAGTACCCCCTTAGTAATAATATAAATATTAATAGTATTTAACTACCCTCTTCTATAGAGTATATTCTTACTATAATATAAATATATAAAGTTAGCTAGTATTATAGCTATATTACCTTAGGTTATATTAATATAGTATATTAAGTAACTCTTACTGCCTTTTAAGCCTTACTTAGCTTTAATACTAGCTTATTTTAACTTTAAAACTATTACTACTTACCTATAAAACTATATACTATTACTATATTACTACTTCTATATATATACTATAACTCCCTAATTATAATATTATAACTTTTATTTACTACTACTACCTTAAAACTATTTTAGCCCTAACCTTACTTTAAACTAAACTTACTCTTTTCTTTAAACCTAAACTAACTATACTTACTCTTCTTAGTAATTATAGCTATATAGCTTAGTAAGTAATATATCTATATTCTATAATAAAGACTACTATAGGCTCTATATAGGCCTAAGTAAGTAAATAACTAAATAATATATATAGGTTTTCCCCCCTGTTTTAGGGTTTTTTCTATATAATTTAGAAAGTAGGAGTACTAGATAGAGGCCTTATAGGCCTCCTAGCGTAATAATAATAATAATATAAAAGAGCTTAGGATAGGAGTAAAGTAAGTCCTTTCTTATCTTTATATAAATAAATATAGTAATCTACTTAGCCTTAATAAGAAGGTAACTAAGTAAGTAATAAAACTGATCTTTATAACAAGTATCTTTATAAGCCTATAATAGGCCTGATTAAGCAGCCCTAATATACTATATATAGGTTTTCCTCCCTATGATAGGGTTTTTTCTACATAGATACGTAAGCAGAGGTTCTAGATAGCGGCCCCTAAGGCCCCCTAGTGTACCTAATGATATTAAAATTTAATCTTTTTTCATTATAAGTTTTAATTTTGTTATGGACTAGCCTAGATAGCGACTGCAATCTAGTGTCAATGAAGTTATTATTATTTATAAGGAGGAAGGGAAGACTGCTATCTCCCTTTACTATATGCCTATTCTATATATAATATATGTTTATAGGGTTTGCCCTATAGGTATAGTAGGTTACTATATATGCTCCTCTCCTACTCTGCTAAGGATCTAAGCCTTTAGCTTAAATCTATTATATAGCCCCCTACTCTACTACCCTCTAGCTATTAAATAGTTAATAAGCAGATAGAATATAATAATAACACTTAAGTATCTATAATATAATACTTTAAGCAAAGCTATTTATCCTAGCTAGTTATACTTTAGCGCCTAGGGTTAATAAAAATAAACCTAAAATAGAAATCCTTAAAATCCTAAATTAGCTAGTTAATTATACCTAAGACACTAACTATAAATCTCTAATTCACTCCCCTTATACTTATAAATATAATTTTATTATTATTCTCTTTATTAAAGTTTTATATACCTTAAGTCTCCTATATAGATACCTATTGCTTCCTACCTATCCTTTATTAATATTTATATTATCCTTATACTTATTTATTAATACCTAATAAGGAATCCTTTATTATTATTTATTAGATCTAAATAGTAAGCTTTTCTATCTTTATTACTTTATTTTACTAAAACTAAGTATAGTAAGATTATATTTACTACTATTAGTGCTTTACCTCCCCCTCCTTTATCTCTAAATAGCTACTATATCTTAAGCTATTATAAGGTTAAAGGTAACTTTAAAGATAAGTTATTTACCCCTATTAATCTTAACTAGCTAGATATTTAGTGTTTATTCTATTTTATATATATAGTAAATAATAAACTATTTTTATATACTCTAGGCCCCTAGTATTTCTATAAGGAGTAT
This sequence comes from Claviceps pusilla, assembly GCA_018360225.1. Classification (NCBI taxonomy): domain Eukaryota; kingdom Fungi; phylum Ascomycota; class Sordariomycetes; order Hypocreales; family Clavicipitaceae; genus Claviceps; species Claviceps pusilla. The sequence goes on along the minus strand of SRPW01000562.1, from coordinate 8,370 downwards.
TAAAGGAGAAAGGTAACTTATATATATAATGCTACTATATTTACTTAAAGTCCTACCCTTTACTACTTTACTTATAAGATTATAATAGCTATTTATTATAGTAAAGCTATAAAAGTATTTTATTTCCTTACTTATAATACTCTTAATAGTAAAGGGAAGAAGGTTATATTAAATAAGCCTTTTAAGGTACTATATAACTATTTTATTACTACTCTATATATTATTAAAAAGTATATTATACCTACTATTATTACTAGTTTCTTACCTATACCTTTCTCCTAGCTATTAAAGTAATCCTAATTTATTATTAATAAGATATTAATATATCCCTTACTTACTCCTACTATTAATTTAGCTACTATTTACTTATTAAAAATTAGTATTAACTATGCTAACGCCTAGTTATCTAAGGTATAGCACTAGGTTAAGTAATTAATATCTATATATTATAATTTATTTACCTATCTTTAGTTATACTAATCTACCTTACTATCTTATTTACTACTATATTTAAAGAAGTAAGTATATATACTAGTGCTGCCTTCTCCTATATTACTTAGCCTTACTATAAATACTTTATTTACTATATAGCTATCCTTAAGCCTTTTATTTAGAGAACCTTAATAATAAATACTGCTCTCTTTTACTATTACTATACTGCTTACTACTATTATACTGCTTACTACTACTATACTACTTACTACTATTATTATACTACTTATTACTATTATAACTCCTATTACTACTATTACACTTTTTCTTATTAATAATATGCTACTGCTTACTATTAATATACTTTTAATATTTATATTATATAAGTTTAGGCTACTTTAGGGTTTCTTTAGTTCTAAGCTACTAAGGCTTAACTTATTTTTTACTAGCTAAGAGTTACTCTCCCTACCTTTTTTTAGCTTATTTTTTATAACTATATTATTTAAATGCTATAAAAAAAAAAAAGAAAAGAAAGGTTAATTTTACTACTTAGTTTACTTTATTTAAAGGTAAGTAAAAGTAAAGTATAGGACTATTATTATTAAATTAAAGCTTATTTAAGGCTTAGTAGTATTAGAGTTTATATTAAATAGTATACTATATAGTGTTAATTAAAAATTATAATACACTTCTTTAGGATTATTATTAAAATATATATTTCTTTATTATAATTTAAATTATACTAATGCCTTAGTATTCTCTAGGTTCTTAAGTAGCTTTTATATTAGCTATATATAACTAACCTATTTAACTAATATATTATAGTAGCTACTGCATTCTTTAGTATTTTTTATAGCTAGAATAGACTTAATTTAGTATTTATAAAGGGTATTTATACTATTATCCTAGGGCTAAATAGGGCTTAGTTAGGAATTAAGTAAAACCTAAAAAGAGAGGGGATTATCTACTATATACTCTATTAAATTAATATAAAAAACTAGGTAAATACCCCCTAAAATATCTAATTTAATAGTTAAGGGGATAGGGATATTAAGTATAATATATTTAGCTATAACTTAGTCTAACTTCTTACTTAGGTAAAGTATATAAATATTTTAAAGGCTAAGCTAAACTTTATTACTAGGCTAGTACTATTCTATTAGGTAATATAATTAGTTAAAGAACTCTTATTAATATTATTAAGTAAAGTTAATAGTAGCTTAAGCTAGTGCTATTTCTTACTTAATATACTTAAGAAACTAAACTACCTACCCTTTAAAGAATATCTAGCTTTATATAAAAGCTAGTATATATTATATTAAGTTAATATTAAACTTATAAAGGGCTATATATATACTTAAGCTAGTAACTAATAAGTTATAGTTATTAAAGGTAAGCTAGTAAGCTACTAAATATATAGGCTAATTTATTTAAGTAAAAGAGACTATAACTTATAGTACTACTTAAACCTCTTAATTTATATACTTAGTGCTACTATTAGTTTAAGAGTAATATAATATAGAGAGGAGCTATTTAGTACCTATAAGGGAGTAAAGCATTAACTAAAAACCACTTACTTAGTTTAAGCTATAGTCTAAAATAATACTTAAAAGAAATCTATAAAAGCGCTACTAATAGTTTAGAAAACATTAAATATATGCTTTAGTGCTTATACTTATTATAGCCTCTAACTAAATATATTTAAAGAAGTAGTTTATAATAACTATAAAAAATTAAGGGGTATCTAAAGAGTTAGCTAAAAGGTTAGTTATAAAATCTACTAATATTTATAACTAATACCTATTTAGCGCTAGGATAGGCTATAGAAGGCCCTAATAAAGGCACTAGCTCTTATAAGCTTTATAGTAATAGTAATTATATATATATTATATAATATTTATTAATATACCCTTTTAGTAGTAATTATAATAGAGAGCCTAAAAGATTATATTCTTCCTAAAGTAGCCTAATAGTAGTGAATTATAGGTCTATTAAATTAGTATAATAGTAAGGGGCTTATACTATAGAACCTAAAGGTAGCTATAAAATAATAAAGCCTTATAGGTATTAACTATATAGTTACTAACTTACTAATATATAGCTACTTTAGTAAAAAATCTTTAGGCCCCTAAATATACTGCTTTAACCTTTACTTAGTATATTAAGTTAGCCTAAATACTTTAGTTTTAAAGGCTCTAAAAATAGTTATTAATAAAAAAATTATAGCCCTATAGGTTAGCTATAGTAATGCTAATTAGGGTCTAATTCTACTCTAATAATAAGGCTAAGGTAGTATAAAGTAGCTATAATAAGTATATAACTAATACTAAGTAAAGTAAAGAATATATTACTATAGGTTCCTCTAATTTATTTTATTTATAGTAAGATAGTGTATTAGGGTATGCTACCTAGAAGCCTAAGTAGTAGTAAAGGTAAAAATTAAAAAGGGAGAGAGTCTTTACTTAGTATACTTATTATTCTAATATTTCCTAAGGGCTTATAAAGTATTCTAAGTTTTTATAATTAATAAGAATTATAAATAACTAAAAGATACTATAAAGCTTAGTAAACTATACCTTAAGGTATAAAATAATACTAAGTAATTCCTTATTATAAATTATATAGTTCTATTAAGGGGCTATAAGTTAGGTAGAGTAGTAGGCTATAAGTTATAGTATACCTATTATATTATATTATAAAAAGTAACCCCTAATTATCTCTTTTAATGCATTAGCTTTAACTACTATATTTAAGGTAGAATTCTATTAAGCTAAAATAAAGGCTAAAGAAAATATATTTTTAAGGCACTAAAAGGCTATTTAGTAAGCTAGGGACTAGATAAATAGAATGCCCTTCTTAGTAAGGTTAAGTAAGGGCTTAATAAAATTTAAAAAGTTAGTAATAAACTCCTAATAAAAGTTTATAAAGCCTAGAAAGCTATATATACCTTATAGCTATATTAGTGCCTTTTACTTTTGAATAATAGCTACCTTAGCTAGGTTTAGCTATACTATATAGCTAGCTTAGACTATAAACCCTAAATACTTTACCTTAGTTATACTAAAGGTATACTTACTAATATTAAAATATAGGCTAGCTTATTAAAGGTATAAAAGGATCTCTTTAATATAATTTATATACTTCTTATATATACTATTAATATAAATAAGGATATTATTAAGGTAAGCTATTATATAGGCCCCTAAAGCATCCCTTAATACTTTATTAATATAGTATTAAAACATTATAAATACATTAGCTAAGCTAAAGGAATAAATAAGCTATTTAAAAAGACTAAAATATATATAAAAAACTATTAAAGCCTTATCCCCCTTAGTAATATATAAGTAGTAAAAGGTAGCGTAAATATCTAATTTTATAAACTATTAAGCACTAGCTAGGGAATATAAAGTCTTTTTAATAAGTAGTAATAAGTAATAATCTTAGTTTATAATTTTATTTAATACTTAATAGTTTATATAAAAATACTAACCTCTACCTACTTTCTTAACTAAAAGTATAGACACTATTATAAAGAAGGAGAAAGCCTAGATTTAGCCCTTATTTATAAGGTTTATAATTTATTTCTATATTTTTAATAACTAGTTCTAGGGTATATTATAAAGCAGTATTTAAAGTAAGTCTAGTAAGCTACTATTAAGATTTTATTATAATTAAATATAATAATTAGCTTACTTATAATAAAAAGGTAAAGCGCTAGCATTCTTTTAGTAAAATAAATCCTTAAAGTTAGCTAGTTTACTTAGTAAAAAAAAGAGGTTCTTATCCTTATTTAAAGAAACTAAGTTTACTATAAATATAAGAATAATATTAATCTTCTATAGGCTAGTAAATATAACACTACTTACCTTACCTAACTATAGTGCCTAGTAGACTAACCTTATATATACTAATTCTATAATAGTAATTATTAGTAAGGCTATCTCTTAGGTATTTAAGGTATAAATCTTAAGGTTACCCTATATATAAATAATAAGGAGGCATTTAATAGTATATAATATAATATTATTCTAGGCTATTTAAGGCGCCCTTAGGATATAGTTTTATAAAAAACTTAGGATTATATAGGCTATTATAGGGAATAACTAGCTATTTAGGTTAGCGCTAAAATAGATAAAATAAATAATTCTTAAGCACTAAAAGGCATTAGTATAGCTATATTATATAACTATTATAGTAGTAGTTAGGGTATATAGTTAGCCTAAGGTAATATATTAAAGGCCTAATTTTTAAACTATACTTTTACTTATAGTAGTATAGCTATTATAACTATTATTTACTTAAGTATTAATAAACTTAGAACTATTATATAGAAAGAAAAGGAGGAATAGTGCTTCTTTTATATAATATTTTATTTCCCTATAAATATTTAAGCTATTACTATTATAAATATAATATAAGCTAATATTACTAATATATATCCTACTACTAAGACTTATATAATAAAGCTATTTTTTTTTAAGTTAAAGTTACCCTTATTACTTAGTGCCTCTTTATTAAATATATTTAGAGCTTTAATATTTATACCCCTTATTAAGTAATAGGTAGGAAGTTATATATAACCTTATATAAGGTAACTATTATTACTATAATATAAGTATTAATAGGCAGCCTTATAGCGCTTAATAATATTCTATAATACCTAGGTTACCTAAATTATACCTTTAGTGTTTATAAGTTTCCTACCTAACTTTCCCTTACTAAAGAACTTATAACCTTATTTTAAACCTAAAAAGCTAGTAGAATTAATACCTATTATAGCTATATTACTATTTTAATTATATTTAGTGTAGGGGTAATAATAAGCCTTAATATATTCCTTAATTTAGTATAAGTTAATATTTAAGGCAATACTATAGTATTATATAATTATAATATAGTAGTTAAAGTAAAGAATATTATAACTAATATAGTAATCCCTTATTTACTTATTAAGTCCTACTTAAAGTCTTATAAGTTTTACTATATTTACCTATATACTTCCCTTTATAAAGTATAACTTTTATTTAAAATAAATAAAAAAATCTATAAATTATTTATTTAGGTATTATTTAAGTTAGTTTAACTCTATAATTATATATTTCTTTTAATAAAGGTTTATAAATATAATATTAAGATACTTAAGAAAATAGCTTAGTATATATTAATAATTACTACTAAGCTTAAAGAATAAGGCTATTTATACCTAAATCTTAAGTAATAGGTTCTAATAAATAAAAAACTATTTATTATAGTTAATACTAATAAAGTCTAAGTTAGCCTCTAGCTTATATACTATAAGGCTCTATTAAGCCTAAAATAAAGCCTTATTTTTATTATAAAGATTCCTTATTAAAAGTAGCTTATGCTTAGGTTATTTTTAGTTAGTATATATTAAAGTATTTATAGAATGCCTAGTTTACTAAAGCTATATAATAATATAGTTCCTTAAGCTAAGCTACTATTAAAGCAATAGTTTTATAAAAGTAGTGTAAGTCTTATATATTACCTAATTAAGCTACTTATTTATAATACTAAGGATCTATTATATTATTTATATAAAAATAAATATTATAGGTAATATTATAATAAATAATAATTATTATAGATTAGCCTAAATAATAATTATAATTTAGTGTTAATAAAGTTATTATTATTTATAAGGAGGAAGGGAAGACTACTATCTCCCTTTACTATATACCTATTCTATATATAATGTGTGTTTATAGGGTTTGCCCTATAGGTATAGTGGGTCGCTGCACATGCTCCTCTCCTGCTCCGCTAAGGATCTGAGCCTCTAGCTCGAATTCATCACAAATTTAATTTAAAAATTGAATATAAATCTACCTTAGCTAATAAGTAAGTAGTAATAACTTTAAATAAGTTTTTTATTTTTATTATCAATATTTTTAAAAACTATGATATATACTATATCTTTACTCTAAGCTTAATATAGTATTAAATAAAGGGGTAAATAGATATTATAAATCTTTTTATTAACTTTTTAGAGGTTTAGAGTTAGTTCTATGGCACTACTGTCCCCTTAATGCTAAGAAGGCTACCATTTTGTACCTCCCTACTCTATTATTTCATTAAAGCAGCTAAATATATAGTACTTCATATAATTCAGTGAGTCATTGTTACGTGCTAGATGTTGTATGTAAATAGGGGGTACTTGTATAATAAGTGTAGTGTATTATAAAATTATAAGAAAAAGAATCAATTAAGTTATAAATTAGTAATTAATTATATATATAGTTAGAGTTTAGTATTATAAGAGAAAAGAGGGACAGAACTCTTCTATATGTGGTGGGTTCCGTTATTATGTACAGACTATAACAGTTATACTATAAAATAAGTCTTTTTTATACTTAAAGTTATATAGAAAAATAACCTAGTATTTAAGTGCTAGTATATACTCTATATATATACTATACTTTATAAGTATATATAGCGTATATATTATTTTTATAAGTATATACTATATATATACTATACCTGACAATGATATCTCTTAGGCACTATAAGTAGAAGAATATATATATTATTTATATATCACACCACTATAATATAAGAAGGTTACGTAGAGTCCCTTAAAGCTAGACCAATAGCAAGCACATTGACAAAAAGTAGGCCAATACATGTGTGTTGCCTTCCCGGCATTAAGGGGATAGTTGAGTGCGATGCTCTATTCATGCTTCAGTCGTTCATCCCGAAACTAACCGACAACTTTTGGTCATGGGTCTCTTGAGCCTCATTGGTACTGGTCATGCTGTTTTTCTCTATTCATTCATTCATTCATTCATTCCTTCCTTCTTTCTTATCGGGGGCGATAAGTCGCTGCCTCGCGCATGATGGATTGCGTGAACGTCACGCATTTGGCGACTTTTCTGCCTGCATCGGACCACATGGATTTGGGCTAAGATTTTCTACTATGCCGTTCAGCTCGCAACAGAGCCATGGGACGCCCACCATTCATGAAGACCAATTAGACGACCTAGAACATGAATCACAATGAACAGATTACTGTACATTACTTTGCTACATTCAGAAGGTGTTATGAACTCCTTACGCCACTGACGCAGTGGTACACCCGACTTTGACCCTCCTTGAAAGTCAAGAACGAAAACTAGGTACTTAGTATTCAGCCAAGGCACATACAAGATTACAAACCCCTGGGTTTGTTTGTCTTCGAAGACCCGAGAAAAACCTCCAGTCATTACTATTCTCACAAACACACCATTCTCTTAGCCCCACTGGTGGCTTCGCTAGCTAAAAAGTCGTGAATGACGAGAATTTTCGTGTTCGTAAGCACCACGTGCGCAAAAGCGTCCCATCTGCGCCCGCTGTGTGGGCAGGGAAGCAACATGTGGGTAGTGGCCCGTGGGTAGTGGCCCGTGGGTAGCCAGCGCATGTCCGAGATGTTGAACCGACATGAGCTTCCTATCATGTTGTTCCCGTCTTGTCATCCTGTCATCCCCAAATCTCAAATCGCCTCCCTCCTGGTATTGCGGTGTTGCCCCTTATCGCCCGAGGCGGCTGATCGCCGGGTTGGCATCATACCATATCTGAGTGTTCCCTGTCGCTTCGGCACGCATATTGCTGTCCACCATGCAGCTGTCCACCAGCTATGATCATGTCAAAGCTCTCCACCTGCCACGCTTTCCAATAATGGCCAGTGGTTTTTTTCACCAGACTTGACCGTCCGAGAGTCCATCCCGCTGACTCGACCCAGGGCATAGCTCGTCATCATCAGGTCGGCAGCCATTTGCAGGCGGATTCCGGGCCGCCGATATGACGAAGCATGCATATCGTGGTACGGTAATTAACTCTCTGGCGAACAGGGGAAGTTAAATAACGAAGCCTACCTCGGGGGGTTTTCACCCTTAAGTCTGTCACCTCTGATCTGTACACTTTTATTATTATCATTATTATCCC
>SRPW01000561.1:0-19205 GCA_018360225.1 Claviceps pusilla | reverse complement strand
CTTCATTCTGCGCCCAAAAAAAAAAAAAAAAAAAAAAAAAAAAAAAAAAAAAAAAGAAATCAAAGAACACTTGGCTCATTTTCAAATTCTATGTCAAAAGGGGGCTGACTACCTCTATGTACGCTTGATGTCCTTGGTTTCATACTAAGCGCCAACTGCGCTGTGTAATATATCCTTTGAAATGGTCGCTCCTCAACGACTTCTTTATCATGCCTTGAACGATGTCCAGTGTCGATGACCAGGCTTTCTTCCTTGAACGATGCCGACTGATAACCCAGCTAGCATTTCTCGAAATGTATATAATCTAATTAAGATGTGCCATTGAAGCTCAGTTAAGCAAAAGAAAGAGAGAGAAAAGAAGAAAAGGAGAAAATGAGCCGATTCGAATAGATTCGAGCCTTGCGTTGGTACTGATGGTTTCAAGATGCCGCACATCAAACACAGCGGCACAATTGAGTGTCAAGCACGCAAGACAGTATCCGATAGATCAGACATTGTGATGCATCCATATAATGGTTTTCTAACCTCGATCAAACGCCGGGCTCAGTGTGACTGTCGATCACGATATGCCTCCGCCAGGGCTCGCCGCTTCCGTAATAATCGTGCAATATTCGTTTGTTCTCATCGGTAATACATTACTTCGAAAAAGGATTTAAAGATATCGCTGATACACACATACCACAATGCATATGATTAGCCAAATTAGGAATATCGCGATATATCAGTATCATCACGGGCTAGCTTCGTCTATCACTGCTGTCGGTGATTGCTCCGCGGCTCTGGTCCGACCACATCGTCGCGGTGGTGGTGCTTTTGGCGGTACCTTTTTGCCTTGGCCATTGAAAGTGACGTGAAGCTTGGATGACTGCACAAATGGAATGCCGTGACGATGTCTTGGAACAGTAGGGCGCGGTCGGCGGCTCTCAGTGAGTGAAGGAGAAACCTGCTCAGATGAGCCGACGCTTTCGCTATTATCTCCTGCCTCGGTTGAGTGTCGACTTGGTGTTTGAATGCCTGGTCGCTCCATCACACCTGCGACATCACCGACGCTTATGCTGCTGTCGGATTGGGATGGCGAAAGGCTGATACCCAGGAATTTCCGAGCCACTTCAGCCTGCCCTAATCCTCCTTTGGTTGCTTCGTCTTCCTCAATCCAATTGACCTTGGCTACCCTTTCCACTAGGCGCAGAGTCGTCTCATCTGCTGGTGCGAAGTGCGCGTTATGAGAGCCACGCAAATTTCTCAATACTCGTAAAATCTCTGCTCTTTTGTAGTGGGGCGGCTGGTTGAGCTGTGTGTGCGCTAAAAGAGGATATAGCACACGCAAGTAGGTGTGGCGAAGCGATATTTTCTCGTCTGGCAGATCCATCAGATTCCTGATAATGACATCCAATAGGACTCGCAAGTCGTTGGTATAAAAATATTCGTACGTGGCCTTTGTTGTAAAAAGAAGATAAAGAAGCTTCAGGATGAGTAGCTGTAAGGAGGTTTCCGTTTCTCGGTTCAAAAGCAGAATGACATTCTCTCCAAACGTTCTATATCGCGGGCCATGGAGGCTCAAACATTTGATTATCCGGTTCGTCAACGGTTCGGGATGATGGGTAGAATGTGCCACAGAATCTGTAGATGCCAGCATATACTGTTCGTTTAGAACAAGCTGGGATAGGTCAGCTGGACAGGAGACTGATTTTTCAACACCGACGAGCCCACGCTGGACCTCACGATGATGCTATTCGGTTGGGACGGGGCACAGCGGCTTACCAGGACCCGAATGGTAGGGTAGTGGTATGGATCCTGCACATCATCTGACACGCCTTCGATGATTCCAAAGAGATAATGAACAAAGTCATCATTCACAAGCGCCAAATCCTGGACCTTGAGTCGCTGCATCCTCGACATTTCATACATCAATTGCAGTAATATCCGATGCAGATGTGGATCTGCTTCTTCCAGACGTGACATAATGAGCTCCAAAAGCCGTGGAAAACATGATGCCTCAACCATAGAAGGGAAGATGGACTCGTTGACGCAGCCGTCCAAAAATAGAAGACTAGCAATGGCTTGCAAACGTCCTGCCTCGTCTTCTTGCAGAAGACTATGCATTATTTGCGTTCGGACGTATTCTTTATTGTTGTTGAAAATTTCGCTCTCCAGTAGCATCTGAGCGCAAGTGAAGAAATCGAACTGTGAATCTGAAACGCGGAATCGCAGCTTTGCAGAAATGTCCAGCCACATACGGAGGGCGTCGTCGATGGCTTCGTGGCTATCGCAGTCTGTGACCAGGCACCCGCTCATCTCTTTGAAGGAATCGTCAATACTGTTCTGAAAGGACTATTCATTGGATGGCAATGCGCTTCGATGTCGAGTCTTGTTCATACCTGTCCACAGTTGAAGTTCTTCTTCGGAACTCAGAGCCCCGCCCACCTCGTCATGGTCAGCCATGGCTGCGTGCTAAGTCGACATACAGCGACGACGGCATCTGGCCTTATTCCAGCCGAAGCACGGCAGCGACCACTGATTGTGTGCGTTTGTCGATGTGGCAAGCGCGTTGTGTAGAAAGTAGGTAGCGATCAGACGTGGTACGTGAAGAGAAACGTAAGTTGCAGCTTTGCAGGAGCTAAGTCGGCCACTTCTAAGTTCTGCGTTACGAATGATTGGTGGGGTAAATGCACTTTACTTATTCCGTGGTATTGCAACAAGTTGCGCACTCCGCATGTTCGATGAGACAGGGTGCCCGACTAGGTAGTATGCTGCGTCCCCCCGGCTCTCTCGATATATATATATTATATATATATATATATTTATTTATCTATTGAATTCGTTTTCCCCTGCAAACATATCCTTCACTAGAATGATGCTTTCGTCTATCTTACAAATTAAAGAAAGAACCTTGCCCAATAGACAGACACCGTACTCCTGGGATATCTTGAATAAAAAAAACTTTTTTTTACAATATGATTGTATCATACAGGTCGCCGTCTATCGTCCTTTGTTGGCCCCGATCATGTGTCTTCATCATACACCTTGACCTTTGCTGCGTACTTCCGAATATTACTAACGACGTAGTCGGTGATGGTTTCGCCCCGACCAGCAGCGATCCTGAGGACAAGTTCGTTCAGATTCTGGCGCCCTAGAATGTCGACGTGATCAGCTGTTTTCGGCCCACCTCTTGGATTGAATCGTTCTGGCTCATGGGCCATCTCCACGACGGTAATCTGTGAGTTGCCAGGGTTATATCGCTTCATGTGCCATCCACGATTGCACATGTATCCGGTGCTCAGAAGGTTCACGGTCCCGTCTCCCTCTCCCATTACAACGCCATGATCGACCTCACCCTCAATGAGCCCTGTATCAATGATGATCTTGAGCTTTGTGTTTGTTGGCTGGTCGGGAGCACGATAATAGTAAGCGCGTTCTGTGGGTTTGCCAACGCCATAGAAGCAGTAAATTTTAAGGTTGGGAGCATTTGGAAGGCGTGTTTCAAGTGGGTTGATCCATTTCGAGGGATCCTTTTCATTGGCCTCGACTTCTGCTGCTGTATGTGCAACGCCATGAGAGTAGCTCTTCTTGATATGGTTCTGGTACCAATCCTCGGTGGTATTGAACAGATACTTCAGAGACTCCTCTGCGGTCATGTTGCGGTCAGGCGCAGTCCAGTTGGCACCAACCTTGAAGTTGAGAATGGATCCGTACGAGAAGCTTTGATCTGGCTGATCGTCTGGGGCCCAGTCAAGGTCGCCCCAAACGGCGTTACCGCCCTTGGGTAGCATAGAGGAAATGCCAGGCATGGCGCGAAAGATCTCAGCTCGTTCTTCTTTACTCAAAAACTTCTCGAGACCATACATGGCAAACGCGTTCAGCTGAGCGGTGTCTCTCATCTCGCCAGACAAGACGGCTGTGAGGTCTTTGACGGCGCCTAGCATGCAACCACTGATGTTGATCCAAGATTCGATATGCCGGTCGACCCAGTCCTCGCCACCGCGGCCGCCTTGGTCGGATTGGACCCAGTGGAAAAAATAAAAGACAACCTGACTGCCCATGCTGTGAGATGCTAGGACGACCTTGACTCCGTCATATTCCACAGCCGATTCGATGTGCGACTTGAGTCGGGAAAAGTATCGATCCCTCGTCTCCAGGTTGTCGTAGGATAGTCGCCAGTCGTAAGCAGCGGTAAACGAGTTGGTAGGGTCATAACCGATTGTGGCAAGATTCTCGAATATCTTGTTCCAAATCCAGTATCCTGTGATGAAGAAATCAGTAGCATCAAATCCCTGAGCAGCACGTAGTTTGACCTCTGGCGGATCGAGACCAGTCTTCTTGTCGAGCATGACATGCTTCTTCCACTGCTCCTTATCCAGCACCAATGCCTTCATCATCGTCCAACTGCCCCACAGCCGCTTTCTGAAGTATTGGCGGGAAGTGTTGGCAGTGCCCCAAGATTCGAGACCGGTAGAGATGACGCCAGGGACCATGATGACGGGATGGTGCGCATAGAGGCCATCGGCTCGCGCTTTGAGACCGACGGAGAATGAATCGTACGCATCAGTCACCTCGCGCTCTCCTTGAACTAGATCGCGCATGTCTTTGACGAGGCCAGCCGGAAGAACATCAAAAAAGCTGTCCATGCTCAATTCGCCAATCTCGGGCAAGTCTATCAGATCGTTGGTCGAGGCGAAGAAGCCAGCAGCAAACAAGCCGCACAGCCCACCGAGTAAGAATATAAATGTCGTGCGTCGCTTGCGCGTGGCCTTTGGCCTCGTTTCCACTACCTGGATTCGAGGCGCTGATCCCGCGGCTGGATGCTCGTCATCTTGGGGACCCTCTTGATGATCATGGCGGAGCTCGTCCAACTCTTGCAGGTCGTCGCCGACGCGCGGTGTTTCGCGCACCGCGCGACGACGGACTGTAGTCGCCATGGCCAGGCACGGATGGTCGAACTACCGGTGTCCGAAATCGGCTGAACTGATCAACGTGTGTGTGCGTTCGCTGTGGTGGACCAAACGAGAGATGGGAGCTTGACCTGTCGAGACGACGAGGATGGGAGGGGATTTCGCTACGGGTGACAGATTGGAGATTTTGCTTCTTGAGCATTGCCTGCGAAGTCGAATGTTGCAAGTATCGAGAGGCAAGCGTTGTCATAAGCTGCACGTGGTGTACCAGGGAGGTTGGTTCGCCGCAGCGATAGATTATCAGACGAGACATGATTGCTTCGACTGAAAGGAGAGAAGGTGTCTGGTTGGCATGTGATGGCGGGGCCGTTGAAATATGCGTACCGGAGTGCTTTTGAGCTGCTCCCTGGTAGCTAAGCTGGGTACCTACTATCTACCTAAGTACTATCTGCTTTGGACCCTTCAGTATGATCCTTTGTGCATTACATGGTTGTAAAATCTTTCTAGCTCCTTGACGTTTCGTCTATTCCCTCAACGCAGGCCTTTTTCCATGAGGAGAGGCATCGAATGAGCTCTTGGTCGAGCTTTGTGCATACATGTGCCTACCTTCCAAGTTCTTAAGTACCTACCTACTAGGTACCTCCTTCCTTAGTACTTGCAGAGTGGTGTGTACTACATGTATGCAGTAGAAAGATAATCTTGGTATGTTTGAGCCAGGCTCTTGTGCATTTTACCCGGATTCAACCGTCGTCCGTGAAGCAAGACTCGGTCACGCTCACCGCTCACGTCGTTGGGGTGCTTCATTGTTCCTCGTGCGCGGCAATGACGTGCCGAGTTATGGCTGGGCCTGATGCCAGACTCAGGCAGACAGACACAGACTCGAGACAAGACGCCCACCCCACCACGAAAATGCAACATTGCCAGACCAGACCAGACCATAGTGACCAGACACCACCATCCACCAATTGCGGCACATACCCGTCGTTCGCCATACGGCAGCAGCGGCATCACTGAACCAGCGGGGTTTGTGTCGAGGGCGTCGGGGGGCGTCGAGGGATCTGACTTCTGCCAAGCCAACCAGACATCAAGCCTCCCAAGTTCCAACACCAAAGCCTGGCCTCCTTGTAGTACTCACGCACGTTTGTGGCCCGGCCCGACTCCGCAGCCTCGGCTGAGCTGGTCACGTCGGGCACGAGGATTTGTCATTTCCTGTCTATTCGCCGGCTTCGGCGGATTGTTTGGCGGGCGGGCGTTTTGGGAAGCCAGTTTCAGCGAAGTTGGTTCAGAGGCCAGTTTCAAATCAGACAAGACAAAAGACAGTTCGACTGAGTCACCACGGGCCCCTGGCCGAATTGTCCTTTTCACCAATCTTTTCTCTTGCTTACACTTTGTTGCCCAAAGCAAAAAAAGAAAAGGAAAGGAAAGAAGGAAGGAAGAAAAGAAGGAAGGAAGAGAGAAGAAAACAAAGAAAAAAAAGCAGAAGAAAAGAGAAAAAAAAAAAATCCTCTAAAACAGATACCCTCTAGCAATATGGCTCTGCCACATAAACAGGGCGCCATGACCGACCTGCGGTATATTCAATATCGACATGAACTAGAGTCTCGATATCTCCCGGCCATACGCTCCCTCATATCCAAAGACCTCAGTGAACCATACAGCATATACGTTTACAGATATTTCCTATGCCAGTGGGCCCATCTTTGTTACATGGTAAGCCGCATCCGTGTGCAACAGACAACTTGGCGCTTCTATAAGAGCGAGATGCAAGATGTAACCTTTGGCTGCAATGATTTTAACATTCTTCTCCAGGCCCTCCACCCGATCGATTCATCCTTGATTGGTGTTGTCGTCTGCAAACTGGAAGTCCACTCATCTCACTCCCCTCCTACTCGCCGCGGCTATATCGCCATGCTTGCCGTGGAGTCTTCTTTTCGAGGCCACGGAATTGCAACAGCCCTGGTGAAACAGGCCATAGACGCCATGATCAAACGGCAAGCGGATGAGATTGTGTTGGAAACGGAGGAAACAAATGTACCAGCTATGAAGCTCTATGAAAGGCTCGGGTTTCTTCGCTCCAAAAAATTACATCGCTATTATCTAAATGGGAATAGTGCTTATCGTCTCGTCCTGCCTCTCCGAACCGTTGATCCAGAGGAAGGCGCAAAATATTCTACTCGCGAAACATTTGAATACTAGTTGGCTGTGGGCAACAAGCTCTGGCATTTTTCTTCTCCTCTCTCTTTCTCGTCCTGCAACATTCTTCTCTCATGGGTCCGGTCAAGGACAAACACGGTGGTTGGCCACATATGCAAATGATTCTTGGCTTTTTTTTAGTGAGAGCTTATGGTATTGGATAGGCCATATGGTGCACCGTTATTAAGAGGACAATAGATGCCGGCTGCAAATCGTTGTACAAAAAAAAAGAAGGGGAAAAAAAGGCCAACAAACATGACATCTGACCAACTACCTATATGTATGTGTGATAAGTAGACATGCGTTGAGATTGTTTTCGTGATTCGAGGTCGCCTTTCCGAGCACGAGTCCAGACGTGGTGAAAATTCTCGTGTCGCTATCTCGTGCCTCTAGCCGCAGGGAAACTCCTTGGAGCTGTAGATCGAAGCCGCCAGCTCCCAAGGATTCCCTCTGGCAATGCCTAAATAAGTGAAAATGTCTGCCTCATGATGAGCGGTATCAGCGGACAGGATCCAGGTCGAGTGATGCCGTCTATAACGTCTGACTCACCCGGCTTGTAGTATATGCACTGTCGACTGGAATTCACAATCTTTAATTCTCTCATCCTTTGAAGAACGCGACCAACGTCTGCTTTGTCCATGAAATCGGACGTGTATATGCATATCAACCTGTCTCTTGTCGAATCATTCAGTTCTGGTCGAGGTGCAACCTTTGCTGCAATACCAAGCTCGTTGTTTGCTGTGGCTCTGGCAACCAGCTCCCACGACTCATTTACCGTGGCTGGGGGGCAAAAGACCATCCACTACGTGCAACGGGAAAGAGAAAGAAGCCAGTTAGTGCTGATGGCCGTATGCTTGCTACTGACAAGCTGAAGCAAGTCTAAGCAAGTCGAGAAGGGAGTAGCCGAGCGGCAGTCGAGGAAACGCGGCTGTTCTACTACTTGCCTTGCCAGTCCTTGCCCGCCCTGCATGGGCCAAGTGAAGAATATCAGACACGGCATTCCTTCGTTCTTGAGATAGCTCTCGCGCGATGAAGTTGTTAGTTTTCCCACTCCTTTGAACTCGCTGCGCCAGTTCAGCCAAAAGTCCCAGCCTCTCCGTTGCGCCTTGAACAACGAGGCTCAAGTTTCTACCACTTTCAGAGGGGACCTCATCTTCATTTCCCTTCATAAAGGCATCGTCCGACGTCGTCTTGTCTTGGCGCGCAACAAAGGGGTTGCAAATGAATATCCAAGGAAGGTCTTCCGTTTGATTCGTGGTTGCCGGGGGCAGCCGATGCAAAAAGTCCTCCACGGTCTCTGTGAGCTGCCAAGCATATTTTACGCCGGCGTACGGATTATGCAATTTTGCAGTATCAATGGCACGCAAGGGGCGGCGAGCCGGACGTCCGACGCCCCAATTGCCGTGCCGATTGATCCATTCGGAGGCGTTGAATTGTTGTACGCGAGACTCTAGCTGGAGTCTCTCCGCGGGGTGTCCTAATGAAGGGAACTCGTAAGCAAATGAGATGGCGACGTGGTCGACGACAATGAGGGCGGAGTCGTGGGCCGCGTAGCATACCATAGAACTGATCATCTTGAGAGTCTTTGTCCATGGTGTTTTCATGGTGACATTTGTCCGATCCGACAGCGACAAAACTCGACTTCACAAAAGGTGAATGCTTACGGCACGCTTTTCATTCTCTCGGATTCAGTGACGATGTATTTCACTCATACTGCTGACTGGTCCGTGCACACTTGAAGCTAGAGTGATGGGCGCACAAAAAAAAATATGACATGTAATGGCCGACAGCTTGCCGTTGTTTGGAGCATCTCAACTTGATGTCATCGGCACGTCCCGCAGCGCGATAGGCCTGTGGCTTGGAAAGTACATAAATAGGCTTACACAAGCAGGTAGCCAACGAAGTAAAATTGAAGCAAGCAAGTTGAGATAAGAGTGAGGCCGACCTGCGTACAGTTGCCCCTCCCCACCCAGCGACGTGCTGGTCGGGCGAATACGACAGACACGCCAGCTTTTCCCCTTTTTGTTTACCGTTTTCTTTCTACCTCGTCCCATCATGAACGCTTCGAAAGCAATTGCATCCACGGCGCACACCACGCTCGACCTGCCACCAAGTTGCATGCAATTTTGCCCCACTGACTCCAGGTTTTTTGTGGTAGGAACATACAACTTGGAGAAGAACAACGCGACTGCGAGTGCCCATACAGAGTTGACGGCGGTCGAGGATGTTCCTCAGAAGGAAGACTGCGCCATCGGTGTTCCACAAAGCCGGAATGGTAGTCTGCTCTTATTCCTGATCGATGGCGGTGGCCTGTAAGTACAGCACAAACCAGATGCAGCATCTCGTACTTTGCTGTATCTGCTTGTATCTAATCATGTTGCAGAAAGTTGGTTCAGACAGAAATGCAGCCATCGGCTCTGTTGGATCTGAGATTCCATCCAAACTATGCAGGCAGCCAGAGCATTCTAGCCGTTGTATCAAGTACTGGATCGCTATCCATCTACAGTCTGGAGCCTCACCGTAGCCCTGCGTTGAGGCAGCTAGCCACAAGCCGATGTGAGGATTTGGGCGAAGAGGTTTTATTCTTGCAATGCAGCTGGCATCCTTTTCTGAACAATATCATTGCCGTGACGACGTCTACCGGGCTAGCCAGACTCTTGCATCTCGATGCGAACTGGACCATTGATGGTTGGACAGACCTGGATATCCAAAATTCGTTGGAAGCTTGGTCAATAAACTCGTCTGGTTCGGATACCAAGGACAACAATGACAACCAAAGATACACGACGGTGTACTGCGGTGGTGATGACTCCATACTGAGGTACACTTCCTGCTCATGGCCTAAGGATACCAACGAACAGGAAGTTGAAGTTCCATATTCACCAGTGAGCATCAAGGGGCAACATGATGCGGGCGTCACAGCAATCTTGCCGCTGTCGCATCGGACAACTGACGGTGGTCGTATCGTCCTAACCGGTAGCTATGACGACCACCTCCGCGTCTTTGCCATACATGACTTGCATGAGAGCCACGGTGCCAAGAAGGTACGCCAACTGTGCGATATCAATCTTGGAGGCGGCGTCTGGAGGCTGAATCTGATTGATGTCAGCTTTTCGGAGTCCACTGCAGCGACTGTCGAAATATGTGTGCTGGCATCATGTATGCATGCTGGAGCCAGAATAGTTACAATTGCTACCACCGATGGGCAAAGCTGGGAGGCTTCAGTAGTTGGACGCTTTGAGGAGCACGGAAGCATGAACTATGCATCCGACTTCATCAAGACATCCCAAGGCCGCAGTCTGAGATGTATTTCCACGAGCTTTTACGACAAGCTGCTATGTCTGTGGGACCACGAGATGCCCACATGCAGCTTTCGAAAATGATGTCCGTAGAAGGGCAGGAAGAGAGAGAGCTAGCTGTTCATGACGGGTTGCATACATAAGTCAATGTGGCATGCATCCAACCTTGTATCATTCATCTGCTTGTAATGTAACACGAATAAAGACCTTCTGCTAATCATTCCGGGGTCCACACAAGACGGTATTACACGTATTGATCTGGGCACTCGCATCAGAATCAGAGGGCACGGCACGCATGTGGTTGGAATTGGCTCCGTTGCAGCATTGCGACAAGGCTGAACCATTTGCTCCTTCACACCCCCGCCTTTCTGCCTTGTGTTCCGCCCTCGTGGAAGATGCACCGGTGACCGGTCGTCTGGTTAAGACCTGCGAAGCTTGGGCGTTGCACAATGCAGCCCCGTGGTTCACGGTTCACGCAGGGCCGCTTCTGTCGCCAGCTGGGTATATACCAGTTGACAATTTTCTGTGTTTTCTGTTATGGAGACATGCCACTGCTTTATGTAGCTACCTACCTCATGGTGCACCCTGATGCTTCTATCGCCTTCGCGCGACCCTGAATTGTAAATGTCGGCGAGGCGCACCTGCCGTCATTGATCGATGTTGCTGCACGTGTTGCCCACCAGACAGTCGGTACCAGCAAACCGTTGATCCACCAGATCAGTTGACCAGACCCAGACCCAGACTCCGCTTTGGCAGACAGCAGCAGCTCGCAGTGAACGACAAGACTTGGCGCCAGGCTGAAGCGGGTTGAGGCAGCAGCATCAAGTCATCAACCTTGCAGCACTAGATTCCAAATACCACCAGACAGCTTTTTGTTTTTGAGCAGCACCGAGGCTTTCCTAGACCTCGCTGCCAGATTGAACTGCGGCGTGCTTTAGCTCCCTTGACTTTTTTCTGCTTCATAACCAACCGTTGTTCTTCTATTCTCCGGTCTTTGTTGGCCTTTTGCGTTTTCGTGTTTGCTAATACGTCAGACACACATCCAGCCTGGTCGTCCTTTTCTCTCCATATTAGAGTCCATCCTTCACCTCTTCGTCACCGACCCTCGTCATATTCCCGCCGCGCTGCTGTGAGCTTTCGAACGTGACTTCCTTATTAGACGTCAAAGAAAATTCTACCTACTTGCCAAAAGGATCCATCTTCACCAACAGATTTTCTATCATCGCCCGCCTCTTCGCAATAGGCGCAGCTGTCCTGTACTCAAAACTCGAGTGTCACGATCCATCGCTGCTTTCGAAAACTACAAATTTCTTCCTGCAAGGCTAGCAGTTGTCATTGTCAGCAGTATTCATGTCGTCAAACGGCGTGGCTCTGCCGGCTGGCGGTGATTCGAGCAATGGTCCGATAGACCAGACTTCGACCAAGATCCACCAAGCCTTGGATGTTGTCCACAGTCCATATTCAAGCAATGCTGCTCGTCGAGATGCTCAGTCCTTTCTCGAGGAAGTCAAGGATACTGCAGAAGCGCCTTTCCAAGGATATAGACTGGCCTCAGATCAGTCTCAACCACCTGTCGTCCGCCATTACGCCCTCTCCCTCCTCGAACACGCCATACGATATCGTTGGTCCACCTACAACGAAGAGCAGGCTTCAACATTACGGAACTGGGTCCTGGAATTGAGTCAGGCAATATCAAGAGCTGATCCGGGCTATCTGAGGAACAAGACGGCGCAGTTGTGGGTCGAGGTGGCCAAGAGGTGTTGGGGGGCGGAGTGGATGGACATGGATAACTTGCTTGTCCAGCTTTGGCAAATGCCTGATTCGACGGTTCACAAAGAGCTGGTAATGTTCGTTCTAGAGACGCTGTCTGATGAGGTGTTTACCGGTGATGACCCTGTGGTCGCCGTGAGAGAGGGCGTGCTTAGTAAAGCATGCGTCGAAATCTTCACACCGACCTCTGTCTTAACTGAGGCATTTCCTAATCGTCAGCCGGGTCCGGATGTGCGTCAAGGACCTGAAGGCTGGCTTGGACGTATTTCGGAATTTCTCAGTTTCTGTGTCACCTCTGACGCGAAGGATACCAGCGATGCCATAGGTTGTGCTGTAAAGGCGCTATCCGTATTTTTGTCGTTGATGCCCTGGGCGATTCCAAAAGCTATAGCAGCTGCTCACTGTGTTCACGTTTTGACTGCTTGTCTGGCATCCCCCCGCCCTGAAATTCAAAAGGTGAGAAAGTGCCCTCTGTCTCCTTTTTGCTTGCTTTCTTTCTTTCTTTTCTTGTCCCGCGTTACATCCCAGGATGAACCGAGCTAAAAATTACTCTGTCCAGGGCTCTTTGGAGGCTCTTAATGCTCTGTTCTGTCGTACAAATTTCTCGGACGACGAATTTCGCGAGCTTGTAGTACCAATGTACAGCCACGCTTCAGTCGATCTTTACAAAAGTCTTTTCAGTTGGGCTGCTGTGGACCCAGAAGACATCGACGAAGACAAATACCAAATTCTCAAGAAGCTGTCAGAGGTAAGGTGTTGATGATGACATCACTTTTGCGCACTACCATCATGCTCATTCATTGATCTAATTGGCAGCTATTATCGTGCCTCGGTGACTACTTCGAGCGAAAATATGCACAAGTGCCGTCGGAAGCAGGTAGCTCTGAATTCTTGCAGCTCTTGGTCCAGGTGACACAAAGTCCTAGCCTGATGGTGTCGATTCCTATTCTCGTCTCCTGGACGCGGATTCTTAGTCACAGAACTCTCGGTACCAGCGACATAGTATCGTCGAATATCGGTCCACTTCTAGAAATCTGCAGTGCCAGACTTGTGCGATATGAGAACTTGCCGGATGAAAGCACTGACCCTACGTATCTTTTCCTAATGGAAGATACTGACACCATGCCCGAGAGACATGCGTTCCTGGGCAACTACCGTAGATTCAGCTCACAGGTTATTGAGTACATTGTTCAGTTGCAGCCCATTGACGCGGTTTCTCATATACTTGGCCGGACTGAGTACATACTCCAAAACCTGTATGATGGGCAAGCAGCTTTCAATAGTAAGAACGTCCACGAGATGCCCGATTTTTTTGATACTTTGATTTTTTTTTTTCTCAAACAAGGAACTTGATAAACACTCCGCTAACAAATACAGAACAAAAATACTCCAAGCACTCAATGCCTGCCCTCAAGGCCGACTCACATTTCACAGTCATCGAGGCTACATTGAAAGGATATATCAAGTGGAGAAGATACTACGGCTGTGATCACGTAAGGTCACACCTAGGCTCTGGGACAGATGAAGTTGCTAAGATGTTATTCTTAGGTACAAGAGGCTGCTGAAATTGAAACGAGTTTTAAAATTTGGTGCAGCAAATTACTAGAAATGAGTTTTGAGGTAAAGTTTATTTTATTCAATGTTTTTGTTTCCCACCCCACCTCCCCCATTCCTCAACTTGCGCGCCATCATATGCCTGCTAATAATTGGACGCCTTTCATCGCATAGGATCCAATGATTCGCAAACGCTCGTTGCAACTTCTTGTATTTTTTTCCACGACGGCACTGAAAAAGGATGCTGGGTTTATGTTGAAAGTGCTTGAGCATATATTGATGACATGGCCGAATCTCGATTCCGAAAACCGTGCTTACAACGATGCTGTGAAAGAGCTTCAAAGCGACAGCATGGTTGAGCTGCAGCGTCTTGCAGCTGAGATGCCCGATCATCTTCTGGTAAAACCAAATGCTCCTAAGCGTTGTCCTCGAATACAAAAGTCCTTACTGTTTCTAGGGTGTATACGATCAAATTGAAAGCCGAGTAAATCAGATTATGGCCTCAGGGGAACTAGACGAGAAGCGGTCCCTAGCCTACAAGAGCTTTCTCTTTCTTATTATGTGAGTTTTTTTTTTTTTTAGAAAAAATTTTTTGTGAATGAATGAACTTGTTGAAAGAACAACGAAAACGAATCTACCACGACTAATTTGGTTCTTTGTAGACATCGAGCTAGTGCCATTGATGTGCAAACAAAGGTTCAGAAACTCGCAGAGTTTATCGATCCGGTCAAGGCTCAGTGGCAAGATGAGGGAGTCCGGACTTCGTTAAGGTCCTATTCCGATTTTTGTCAATATCTCGGGCTTGATAAAGCTCAGAGATACTTGGCAAGCATACGCGCCCATGAGATCAGTGATTGGGGAGCACGTGAACTAGATGCCGAGGGTCTAGCTCTACAAAGGGAACTTGATCAACGCCAAAATGTACGAATTCTTTCCCGCATGTGCTGTATACGCTAACTATCCGCGCCATCAGACACTGCCTCTACGAGCTACCAAGACATTCTTAGCCTTCTCTGTGGAGCGGCTCAGCAAGTCGTCGCCAGCTTTTCAGGCTTCATACGCACTCTGGCAGGACCGGTACTCTAACATACTAGCCGATCTGCTCGAATACCTTAGGTGAGCAGGTGACACATGCCAGAGGGTTTATTTGACCAACAGTTTATTGACATGATCCTAGATTCGCACATGCCACGCATAATCCGGCGAGCTGGACAGAGTGGCCAGTGGAGATGAGGGGAATGGTCGATCGAGTTCTCAATGATAGGTTCTGGCAAGCGGGCATTTCTGAGGGAAGCAAAGAGGAATTTTACGCAATAATTGCTGACAAGAAAAATACGATAGAAGGCCTTGCCTCCTCTATCCGTGGCTCTATCCGTAACGTGAGAGAAACAGCCTACGCAATCATTTACTGCATGAGTAGGTTGGACATGCAGTTTTATGGCTTCAATGGTCTGTCCGGTCCGCTGTCAGCGGCATTGTTCACCGACTCAATATGGCTGTCAACACATCAACAGAGCAACCTGCTCAATTTGGTGCGCTACTTGGTCGATGACTGTCCAGTGGGCCATAGAGAGCAGTTTCTACCCCAACTCCTTGCAGCTTGCTTCAGGCAAATGGATGCCAAGATAAATGGGGAATGGGACAAGATGGAAAAGCAGCAAATCTCGGCGGCCACGGATGAGGCTGGTCTCAAAGAGGAAATGAAAGCGGAGAGCATCCTGCGCCAAGTTGCCTACACGGGGGTGATGATGGTAGCCGATTTTCTGGATCCGACCAAACCCAGTCAGTTGATAAAAAGTCCTCCACATCCCATTCTTACACTACTCCAGCTGACCCAGTCTCCAGATCCGTCGCCTCTCGCCTCGCGAGGTCAAAAGGAGGTACAAGATGCACAAATCTCTGTTAATTATCCCTCGCTGCGGAAGTTTTGCTTGATGAGGCAGGAAATCGTTGAACCATTGCTGGTATTTTGTACTCATGGCATCCGCATGAGAGACCAACGGTGCTGTGTTATGATCCTTCGGCTATTCAATTCTCTTGTTCCCGAGTTCCGAGGACAACTTCAAGGCAGGCCAGCGCTGAATACCTCAGATAGAAGAGCTGTTTCGGCGCATTCAGATGCAACGACGATTCCCGATGAGATGATCTCGGCCATCCGGGAGTACATAGCTTCAGATGTCCTTAAGGCCTGCTTGACATCCTTTCACGAACCATATTTCGTGGATATCCAGAAGGAGCTGGCCTCTTTAATCGCTACCATTGTGGTCTACTACAGCTCAGTTACGCCAACGCCTCGAAACGTTATGCTCTCTTTGCCAAACATCGATCCTGCTGAGCTAGATCGCCTGGCACCTTACATGGCCAAGCCAGAATCGCACACTCGTCAACAGAGAGTACTCGTTCTGGAGATATTGAAGGATCTTAAAGGGGTAAGTGTGTCTGAAATGGGCAAGCTCGCCAAAGCATCGGGCTTCAGCAACTCGTCCAGGAACAAGAGAAGCACTCGGAGTAAAATGGCGCAAGGATTCATGAGCAGCACGCCAGCAGCCGCGGACGCCGGTACGACGAGGGGGAATGGGGTCGCTGGAAACCGGGTAGCGACGCCAGACGCGTTGGAGAGTGTTTCCAATCTTTTCGAGGGATAGCTGGAAATGAAGGAGATAGACGAAGTGAAGAAGAAGGGCAAGAAGAAGAACACGGTGTCGGCAATCATCATGGTCGCCCCTATTATGATGACGGGGCAAAACAGACCGGCACCTGGAAAAAGCACGGCACGGTTTGGGACACAGTGGACAATCGAGTATCCCCTACTCTAGTCTCGTCCTCTCATCATAGACGCGGTCAATAGAAGCGAGTCCCATTGTCCAATTTTGAAATTCATGGAACGCAAAAATAGAGAAAAAAAATCAAGAAAAAAAAATTGCTTTGTCTTTTCCACTTCATTTACTCGAGATGAAGGGATCTGCACAGGCCAGAATAGTACGTTGGTCGGATTTGGGGGATTTGCTGCAAGACGGACAATACAACTCCATAAGCGGTTACCGTGATGGAAGATGCAGGGAGCGTGGTCTGGAAACGGCTGTTGTAATCTCTCTGGGTAGGTAGAGAGTACGTAAACACGCAGTAGCAGATTTTTGAACACGCAGTAGAAGCTAAACCCGAAACGGAAGAAGTCCCTTTCTACCTTTTTTCTATGTAAAGATACCTCCGGCGTTTCTAGGCTTCCTACGCCGCTAAGTCCGCCACATTGCAATTTCCTTATATACATTTTCTGCTTTAATATAAATTCATACCTCTCTACACATAGGGCCGGCCGCATACCCTTAGATGGCTTAGAATTACGGCATTCTTCCTAGACTAACTTAGATACCTTAGTTATTACGTAATTATAGTGCTAGGCCAAGTCCCTTATCCTCTAAGTTCGGTTAGGATATAAGCTCTAGCTAGCACACCACATGGTTAACCTCTTCGCTGTGTGTAATTGCAATATGGCGGACTTGGCGGCGTAGGAAGCCCAGAAATGCAGGAGGTATTTTTACATAAAAAGAAAGTAGAAAGGTACTTCTTCCGTTTTAGGCTTAGCTTCTACTGCGTGTTCAAAAATCTACTACTGCGTGTTTATGTACTCGTAGGTAGAGTGGGTTTCAAGACCAATGCAAGACATTGTGAAAAAGCGAAGGAAATATATTTGCTGGCAGCCAAGTAAGTTGGATGCTTGGACGAATTTCCACGTGATGAGCGAAAGAGGAGCGGACGACGGGAGACGGGGACGGGTTATCAAGGCGCGAAAAGAACCCGTTCCTCGGTGCATGTATGTATGTCTCTATACGCCACGTACATGGGCGGGCGGCGTGATATGGGGTAATGGCGGAATCCTTGGGCGGCAATGCATTTGATCAAAGTCCTCAACCGCATGTTTTTGTCTGGTAGCAGGACTGGAGGAGTATTTTGAGTGCGCGTCCTGCTTCATTTGCTATTGGCTCCGCCCCCTAACCGCGGCAGTTCACGCCCGATGTTGCTCGAGTCATACCACAATCGGGTTTCAAGGCTTACTATTCCCCAGTACCTGAACATTCGCATCACGTCTCGGCCGAGAACAGATCCAAGCTGGAAGATGGTATCCGCTGGTTCTTTTCCTCGTTGGGAAGCGCCGTTTTCGGCATGGAGTCGTGCAACCGCGATGGCCTCCCCCTCGTGAATGCGGAATGTCGCGACCAGTGACCACCCTGTTTGATCCCCAAACCACATGGCCAAAACAAGTGGTGGCGTGACTTGGCGTGAAATAGCAATCGAGTTCCCGTCTTCTTTTGCCCAGACGGCGGCAGAACGAACAGCTGGAGCCCGGCACGGTGCTCACTGATGACCAGACGGGTCGAGTCACCTGGTCACTTTACTCCATCCTTTTGGGTCCTGCGCTCCAACACATTTCCTTTTATTCTAAAAAAAAAAGAAAATTCCTTTTTCTCAAACTAGCCATTGCAAGGGTTCTTTTCTTTTCTTTCTTTTCTTTCCTTTTTTTTTTTCTTTTTCTTTTCTGGGAGGGGGAGGGGGGACGACATACCTAATGGGCGCAGCAAACCAACTGGCAGTCTCACATTTATCTCCTTTGCCCGCACAGTCGAGATGAGACAGTGTTTGAAGCTAGTGAGATGTGGACAGATATATGTATGTATGTAGTGACAGAAAGATGGGATAAATAATCAAGCTGCAAGAAATACTTGATGGTAATTACGTGGGCGATCGCCTGCGCGTGGTGTATCATATCGAATATCGCAGGCGATCATCTGTGAGAGCAAAGAATTCGGGACAGAAATATTGGTTTGAAACGAAGCGTCAAGCAGTCAAGATGAAGCAATGGCATGGCACCCGGCTTACCACGAACTGATGCCAGTGACACTGGAAAGTGAAATCTGGTTTGGTTTGACTGCGGACAGTATATGGAGCAACACTGGCAGGGCTGTACAGAAAAAGAAGGAAGGCTGTGGCAGAGTCCAGAGCATCAAAGGGGCTCTGTGCATTGGACGTCTGGTACTCGGAACTCCATGTCCATCCATTCTCATCAGTCGTCTGCCGTCGCATAAACGAGGTACGGCGAATGAGAGGGCTGCATAAAATTCTCGGCATGTGTTAGCCGTGTGCTTGCTACCTGAACGTGGGCAAGGCCGAGGGACTTGAAGATTTCACCGGGCTGTCAAAGCGTCGTGAGCATCCATCTACGTGGGGAGGGGAAACGGACATGGAAAGTTTCGGAAATGTGTCCGGTATCGACAGCCACCTTATCGATAGACATCGTGTCTGGACCGACCCTGGAGTCTACAGCTCAACTGAGGTTTTTCCAGTGAGCTGACCTGAGGTGAGGTGGGGCACTGACCTCAACTGAGGTTATGGTGGGTCCTATCGATAAGGTCCATAGCTTCTATTGGCTAGAAACTCAATATCTAATTCCATAGGACTAACCCTAACTCTAGCCCTAACACCTAACCCTAAACTAACCCTAAAC
>SRPW01000560.1:0-19206 GCA_018360225.1 Claviceps pusilla | reverse complement strand
CCCTAACCCTAACCCTAACCCTAACCCTAACCCTAACCCTAACCCTAACCCTAACCCTAACCCTAACCCTAACCCTAACCCTAACCCTAAGCTAAGCTAACCCTTATCCTAAGCCTCTCCTATAACTATATCTTAGGGGTACCTTAGCTTACTTATAATTATATAGCACTGTATATAGACTAGCGCTTACTAGTTATTAGTTTATAGCTAGGCCTTATAATATATATATCTAAGGCGCGCTAGGTTAAAACACCTATACTTATAATTTTAGGGTTAGTTTATACTAGTCTTACTAGAAGAGCTACTAAATTAGATATTTTAATTTGCTTTATTACTACTAGCTTATAAGAGATAAATTAAGCTTTAAAGGCTTTATTAGGGCCCCTAGCCTTAAGCTAGGAGGATATATATACCTAGCTTCCTATTAAGTTATATAATTTTAAAGACTTATTTTATAAGGAGAAAGTAAATGCTTTACCCCCTTATAAAGGCTATATAAATTATTATATTTATTTTTATAGGGTGTTATGGACTAGCCTAGATGGCGACTGCGATCTAGTGTTGATAAAGTTATTATTATCTATAAGGAGGAAGGGAAGACTGCTATCTCCCTCCACTATATACCTATTCTATATACAATATGTGTTTATAGGGTTTGCCCTATAGGTACAATAGGTTGCTATATATGCTCCTCTCCTGCTCCGCTAAGGATTTAAGCCTTTAGCTTAAATTTATTACATAGCCCCCTACTCTACTACCCTTTAGCTATTAAATAGTTAATAAGCAGATAGGACATAATAATAATACTTAAGTGTCTATAATATAATACTTTAGGCAGAGCTATTTATCCTAGCTAGTTACGCTCTAGTGCCTAGGATTAATAAAAATAAATCTAAAATAGAAATCCCTAAAATCCTAGATTAGCTAGCTAATTATACCTAAGATACTAACTATAAATCTCTAATCCACTCTCTCTATACTTATAGATATAATTCTACTATTATTCTTTTTATTAGAATCTTATATACTTTAAGTCTCCTATATAGATGCCTATTGCTTCCTACCTATCCTTTATTAATATTTATACTTTCCTTATACTTATTTATTAATACTTAATAAGGGATCCCTTATTATTACTTATTAAATCTAAATAGTAAGCTTTTCTATCCTTACTACCTTATTTTACTAAAACTAAGTATAGTAAGATTATATTTACTACTACTAGTGCTCTACCTCCCCCTTCTTTATTACTAAATAGCTACTATATTTTAGGCTACTATAAGGTTAAAGGTAACTCTAAGGATAAGTTATTTACCCCTATTAATCTTAATTAGCTAGATATTTAGTGTCTATCCTATCTTATATATATAGTAAATAATAAACTATTCTTATATACCCTAGGCCCCTAGCACTCCTATAAGGAGTATTAAAGAAGAAAGGTAACTTATATATATAATGCTACTATGTTTGCTTAGAGTCCTACCCTTTACTACCTTACTTATAAGATTATAGTGGCTATTTATTATAGTAAGGCTATAAAGGTGCCTTATTTCTTTACCTATAATACCCCTAATAGTAAGGGGAAGAAAGTTATATTAAAT
The DNA here is from genome assembly GCA_018360225.1 of Claviceps pusilla. Lineage (NCBI taxonomy): Eukaryota > Fungi > Ascomycota > Sordariomycetes > Hypocreales > Clavicipitaceae > Claviceps > Claviceps pusilla. The sequence continues at coordinate 17,605 of SRPW01000560.1, read as the reverse complement.
AAGCCTTTTAAGGCGCTATATAACTATTTTACTACTACTCTATATATTATTAAGAAGCATGCTATACCTGCTATTATTACTAGTTTCTTACCTATACCTTCCTTCTAGCTATTAAAATAATTCTAAGCTATTACTAATAAGATACTAATATATCCCTTACTTACTCTTATTATTAATTTAGCTACTATTTACTTATTAAAGACTAGCATTAACTACACTAATGCTTAGTTATTTAAGGTATAGCGCTAAGTTAAGTAATTAATGCCTATATATTATAATTTATTTACCTATCTTTAGTTACACTAGTCTACCCTACTATCTTATTTACTACTATATTTAAAGGAGTAGGTATATATACTAATACTACCTCTTCCTATATTATTAGGCCTTACTATAAATGCTTTATCTACTATATAGCTACCTTTAAGCCTCCTATCTAGAGAATCTTAATAATAAGTGCTACTCCCTCCTACTACTATTACACTGCCTACTACTATTACACTACCTACTACTACTATTATACTACCTACTATTACTATAACTCCTACTACTACTATTACGCTCTCTTTTACTAATAATATACTACTACTTATTATTAATATACTTTTAATGTTTATATTATATAGGTTTAAGCTATTTTAAGGTTTCTCTAGTCTTAAGCTACTAAAGCCTAACTTATCTCCTACTAGCTAGGAGTTACCCTTTCTACCCTTTTTTAGCTTACCCTTTATAACTATATTATCTAAATACTATAAAAAAAAAAAAAAAAAAAAGAAAAATTAATTTTATTACTTAGTTTACTTTACCTAAAGGTAAGTAAAAGTAAAGTATAGGACTATTATTATTAAATTAAAGCTTATTTAAAGCTTAGTAGTGTTAGAGTTTATATTAAATAGTGTACTATATAGTATTAATTAAGAATTATAGCACACTCCTTTAAAACTATTATTAAAATATATATTTCCTTATTATAATTTAAATTATGCTAATACCTTAGTATTCTCTAGGTTTTTAAGCAGCTTTTATATTAGCTATATATAACTAACTTATTTAACTAATATATTATAGTAGCTATTATATTCTTTAGTATTTTTTATAGCTAGGATAGACTTAACTTAGTATTTATAGGGCGTATTTATATTATTATTTTAGGGCTAAATAGGGCTTAGTTAGGAATTAAGTAAAACCTAAGAAGGAAGGGGATTATTTACTATATACTTTATTAAATTAATATAGAAGATTAGGTAAATACCCCCTAAGATATTTAGTTTAATAGTTAAGGGGGTAGGGATATAAAGTATAGTATATTTAGCTATAACTTAGTTTAACTTTTTACTTAAGTAAAGTATATAAATATTTTAAAGGCTAAGCTAAACTTTATTACTAGGCTAGTACTATTCTACTAAGTAATATAATTAATTAAAGGACTTTTATTAACATTATTAAGTAAAGTTAATAGTAGCTTAAGCTAGCGCTATTTCTTGCTTAATATACTTAAGAAACTAAACTACCTATCCCTTAGGGGATATTTAGCTTTATATAAAAGCTAGTGTATATTATATTAGGTTAATATTAAACCTATAAAGGGCTATATATATACTTAGGCTAGTAACTAATAAGTTATAGTTATTAAAAGTAAGCTAATAAGCTACTAAATATATAGATTAATTTATCTAAGTAAAAGAGACTATAACCTATAATACTACTTAAACCTTTTAATTTATATACTTAGTGCTACTATTAGTCTAAAGGTAATATAATATAGAGAGAAGCTATTTAATACCTATAAGGGAGTAAAGTATTAACTAAAAACTGCTTACTTAGTTTAAGCTATAGTTTAAGATAATACTTAAAAGGAATCTATAAAAGCATTACTAGTAGTTTAGGAAATATTAAGTGTATACTTTAGTGCTTATACTTATTATAGCCTTTAACTAAATATATTTAGAGAGGTAGTTTATAATAACTATAAGAAATTAAGGGGTGTTTAAAGAGTTAGCTAGGAGGTTAGTTATAAAATCTATTAATATCTATAACTAGTACCTATTTAGCGCTAGGATAGGCTATAGAAGGCCTTAATAAAGGCACTAGCTCTTATAAGCTCTATAGCAATAGTAATTATATATATATTACGTAATATTTATTAATATACCCTTCTAGTAGTAATTATAATAAAGAGCCTAGAAGGTTATATTCTTCCCTAAGTGGCCTAATAGTGGTGAATTATAGGTCTATTAGATTAGTATAGTAGTAAGGGGCTTATACTATAGGACTTAAAGGTAGCTATAAAATAATAAAGCCCTATAGGTATTAATTATATAGTTACTAACCTATTAATATATAGCTACCTTAGTAGGAAATCCTTAGGCCTTTAAATATACTGCTTTAACTTTTACTTAGTATATTAAATTAGCCTAAATACCTTAGTTCTAAAGGCTTTAGAGATAGTTATTAGTAAAAAAGTTATAGCTCTATAGGTTAGCTATAGTAATGCTAATTAGGGTCTAATCCTGCTTTAGTAATAAGGCTAGGGTAGTATAGGGTAGCTATAATAGGCATATAACTAATACTAGGTAGAGTAAAGGATATATTACTATAGGTTCCTTTAATTTATCTTATTTATAGTAGAATAATATATTAAGGCACACTACTTAGGAGCCTAAGTAGTAGTAAAGGTAAAAATTAAAAAAAGAGAGGGTCTTTACCTAGTGTGCTTATTATTCTAATATTTCTTAAAGGCTTATAAAGTATTCTAAGTTTTTATAGTTAATAAGAATTATAAATAGCTAAAAGATACTATAGAGCTTAGTAGACTATGCCTTAAGGTATAAGATAATATTAAGTAACTCCTTATTATAAATTATATAGTTTTATTAAGGGGCTGTAAGTTATATAAAGTAGTAAGCTATAGGTTATAGCATACTTATTATATTATATTACAAAAGGTAACCCCTAATTGTCTCTCTTAATACATTAGCCTTAACTACTATATCTAAGGTAGGATTCTATTAAGCTAGAATAGGGGCTAAAGAGAATATATTCTTAAGGCGCTAAAAGGCTGTCTAGTAAGCTAGGGATTAAATAAATAGAATGCCTTTTTTAGTAAGGTTAAGTAAGGGCTTAATAAAATTTAAAAAGTTAGTAATAAACTCCTAATAAAAGTTTATAAAGCCTAGAAAGCTATATACACCTTATAGCTATATTAGTACCTCTTACTCCTAAATAGCAGCTACCTTAGCTAGGTCTAGCTATACTATATAGCTAGCTTAAACTGTAAACCCTAGGTACTTTACCTTAGTTACACTAAAGGTGTACTTATTAATATTAAGATATAGGCTAGCCTATTAAAGGCATAAAAGGATCTCTTTAGTGTAATTTATATACTCCTTATATATACTACTAATATAGATAAGAATGTTATTAAGGTAAGCTATTATATAAGCCCCTAGAGCGTCCCCTAATGCTCTATTAATATAGCGTTAGAACGTTATAGGTGCACTAGCTAGGCTAAAGGGGTAAATAAGCTATTTAAAAAGACTAAAATATATATAGAAGGCTGTTAGAGCCTTATCCCCCTTAGTAATATATAAGTAGTAAAAGGTAGTGTAGATATTTAATTTTATAAACTATTAGGCATTAGCTAGGGAATGTAAAGTCTCTTTAATAAGTAGTAGTAAGTAATAATCTTAGTCTATAATTTTATTTAATGCCTAATAATCTATATAAAAACGCTAACCTTTACTTACTTTCTTAACTAAGAGTATAGGCGCTACTATAGAGGAGAAGGAAGCCTAAATTTAGCCCTTATTTATAAGGTCTATAATTTATTTTTATATTTTTAGTAACTAGTCCTAGGGTATATTATAAAGCAGCGCCTAAGGTAAGTTTAGTAAGCTACTATTAGAATTTTATTATAATTAAATATAGTAATTAGCCTATTTATAATAAGAAGGTAAGGCATTAGTGTTCTTCTAGTAAAACAAATCCTTAAAGTTAGCTAATTTACTTAGTAAAGAGAAAAGGTTCTTATTTTCTTTTAAGGAAACTAGGTCTACTATAAATATAAGAATAATATTAATTTCCTATAGGCTAGTAAATATAATACTACTTACCTTACCTAATTATAGTGCCTAGCAGACTAACCTTATATATACTAATCCTATAATAGTAGTTATTAGTAAGGCTATCTCTTAGGCATCTAAGGTATAAATCTTAAGGTTGCCCTGTATATAAATAATAAAGAGGCATTTAGTAGTATATAATATAATATTATTCTAGGCTATCTAAGGCGTCCCTAGGATACAGTCTTATAAAAAACCTAGGATTATATAGGCTACTATAGGGAATAATTAGCTGTCTAGGTTAGCGCTAAAATAAATAAAATAAGTAATCCTTAGGCGCTAGAAGGCATTAGTATAGCTACATTATATAACTATTATAGCAGTGGTTAGGGTGTGTAGTTAGCCTAAGGTAATACATTAAAGGCCTAATCTTTAAACTATACTTTTACTTATAATAGCATAGCTATTATAACTATTATTTACTTAAGTATTAATAAACTTAGAACTATTATATAAAAGGGGAAGGAGGAATAATGCTTCCTTTATATAATATTTTATTTTCTTATAAATATTTAAGCTATTACTATTATAGGTATAGTATAAGCTAATACTACTAATATATATCCTACCACTAAGACTTATATAATAGGGCTATCTTTTTCTAAGTTAGAGTTACCTTTATTACTTAGTGCCTCCTTATTAAATATATTTAAGGCCTTAATATTTATACCCCTTATTAGGTAATAGGTAGGAAGTTACATATAACCTTATATAAGGTAACTATTGCTGCTATAATATAAGTATTAATAGGCAGCCTTATAGCGCTTAATAATATTCTATAATACCTAAGTTACCTAAATTATACCCTTAGTGTCTATAGGTTTCCTACTTAGCTTCCTATTACTAAAGGACTTATAACCTTATCCTAAACCTAAAAAGCTAGTAAAATTAATACTTATTATAGCTATATTACTATCTTAGTTATATTTAGTATAGGGGTAATAATAAGCCTTAATGCATTCCTTAATTTAGTATAAGTTAATATCTAAGGTAATACTATAGTATTATACTACTACTATATAGTAGTTAGAATAGGGAATATTATAGCTAATATAGTAATCCCTTATCTACTTATTAAGTTCTATTTAGAGCTATATAAGTTTTATTATATCTACCTATATACTTCCCCCTATAAGGCATAGCTTTTATTTAAAATAAATAAAGAAATCTATAAAATATTTATTTAAGCGTTGTTTAAGCTAGTTTAACTCTATAACTATACGCTCCTCCTAATAAGGGTTTATAAATATAGTATTAAAGTATTTAAGGAAATAGCTTAGTATATACTAGTAATTACTACTAAGCTTAAAGAATAGAGCTATTTATACCTAAATCTTAGGAAATAGGTTTTAATAAATAAGGAACTATTTATTATAGTTAGTACTAATAAAGTTAGAGTTAGCCTCTAGCTTATATACTATAAAGCTTTACTAAGCCTAGAATAAGGCCCTATTCCTATTATAGGGGTTCCTTATTAAAAGCAGCTTATACTAAAGTTATACCTAGTTAGGGTGCGTTAGGGTATCTATATAGAATACTTAGTTTATTATAGCTATATAGTAGTGTAATTTCTTAAGCTAAGCTACTATTAAAGCAATTATTTTATAGAGGTAGTATAAGTCCTATATATTACCTAATTAGGCTATCTATTTATAATACTAAGGATCTATTATATTATTTATATGTAAATAAATATTATAAGTAATATTATAATAAATAATAATTATTATAAACTAGCCTAAATAGCAACTATAATTTAGTGTTAATAAAGTTATTATTATTTATAAGGAGGAAGGGAAGACTGCTATCTCCCTTTACTACATGCCTATTCTATATATAATGTGTGTTCGTAGGGTTTACCCTATAGGTACAGTGGGTCGCCGCACATGCTCCTCTCCTGCTCCGCTAAGGATCCGAGCCTCCAGCTCGAATCCATTACATAGGGATAAAGATAGGCTTACGCTACCCCTTCCTTAGGCTTCCTTATATAATATGCTTTATAATTAGCTTCTTAAAATTTAGAAGTAAATAATAGACTTAATAAATAAGGGTTAGATATATACCTCTTTCTTATTAGCAATAGCTTTAGTTTTATTAATAAAGAAGGTAGATAGGGGTTAGCGTTTTTATATAGACTACTATACCCTAAATGCTATTATAGATTAGGATTACTACTTACTGCTCTTAATTAAGGAGATACTATAATCCCTAGCTAAAGCTAAGTAGTTTATAAAGCTTAATATTTACTTAGCCTTTTATTATTTATAAATAGTAAAGGGGGATAAACACCTTATAGCTTTCTATACCTAGTTTAGGCTTTTTAAGTAGCTTATGTACCTCTTTAGTCTTGCTAGTGCGCTAGCTAGCTTTTAGTGTTATATTAATAGTGTGCTTAGCAATACACTTAGTATATATACTATAGCTTACCTTAATAATATCCTTATTTACTTTAGGGGTTTTTATAAGGAATATATAAAGCTAACCTAAAAGATCCTCTTATAGCTCTAATAGGTAGGCTTATATTTTAATATAAAAAAGTGTGCCTTCTATATATAGGAAGTTAAGTATTTAGGGTTTATTATATATATAGGCTAGGTAGTATACCTAGACTTAGATAAGGTAAAGGCTATTATAGACTAAAAGCCTCTTACTTAGGTGTATAGGGTATATAGTTTCTTAAGCTTTATAAACTTTCATTAGGAATTTATATTAAACTTTATAGATTTAATAGGCCCTCTCCTTATACTTATAAAGAAAGGGGTCCCCTTTATTTAGTTTAATAAATATAAGGTAGCGTTTTAATGCCTTAAGGATACTTTTATTTTATATTCTATCTTAGTATAATAGAATTTTAATAAGGATATAGTGTTAAAGTCTAACGCTTTTAGGGAGGCACTAGGTAGCTACCTCTCTTAATATAATTTAGCTAGGGTTTTACACCCTATTGTATATTATTCTATATACCTATTGCTAGTAGAGTAGAACTATACTATTTATAATAAGGAGCTACTAAGTATTATCTCTTACCTAAAGGTATAGTTAGTAGAACTATATAGTATAGCTAAGCCTTTTATTATCTTTATAAACTATAAGAACCTTAAGTATTTTACTAGCCTATATAAGATATCTAAAAGGTAGGCCTAATAGGCAGAGTTTCTCTCTCTCTTTTATTATTACCTTTACTATTAACCTAGTTTCTAAGTAGGGTAATTAAATACTCTTTTACGCTATAAATAGGATAAGTCCTTATCCTTAGGGCAGCTATAGTAACTACTATAGCCTATTATTATAGCCTATTTATCTACCCTAATAGAAATATAATTAAATAGTAGAGAGTATTTAAATAATTCCTTACTAGGCCCCTTTTTAGAGCCTTTCTAGGGCAATACCTACTTTACTAATATATACCTTTAAGAGCTTTAAGATTAAGCTATATAGGTAGATAAATTATATAGTGTTAAGATTACTATGCTATATTAGAGAATATACTGCTTCCCTCTAGAGGCTAAGATATAATAATAAATTAGTAACTATACCCTTAATATATATAGTATATTGCTATTCTAGGGCTATTTATAGGCACCTAAGTATAAACTACTTACTATAACACTAATTTAGTGGGTCTATAACTCCTTTATATTAGAACACTCTAAGAAGAATACTATATTCTAAGCTCTTTACTATAACTACTATTAAAAGGGTATATTTATAAATATTATATATTATATATAGAATTATTATTACTATACTAGGTAAAAGAGTTAAAAGCTAAGATAAGGCCTTTTATACTTAATCCTAGCCCTTAACTATTATTAGTTTTAAATCTCTATAGATTTTATAACTAAACTACTTATAGCTAATAAGGACTCTCTATACTACTTTATAGTAATTATAAATTACCTATTTAAGTATATATAGTTAAAGCTAATATAAAGTATAAACACTAAGATATATATAAACTAGTTCCTATATTACTAGTAGCGCTTCTATAGGTTCTTATATAGCATTATCTCTAACTATAGCTTAGACTAAGTTAGTACCTTTTAGTTCTCCTTATATACCCTAACTAGTATTTAGTATTTTTTCTTTACTTTTTATTACTCTTAAATAAATAGTAGTATAGAATATATAAATTAAAAAGTATAGGCAGTCCTTAGAGTTATAGTTATATTTTCCTAAATAAACTAGCTAAGGTATATAGTAACTTACTAACTAGTATTAAATAACTATACCTTTACTATTATAGGGGTAAGCGCTAATTTAGCCTTATATAGGTATAATATAGACCTAGTCTAGTGTATACTACCTTTAACTAGGATTTAAATATCTCCTAAAGGGTAAGTAGTATAGTTTTTAAAATATATTTAAAAGGGCACTTAACTTACTTAAGCTATAATTAACTTTACTTAATAATATTAGTAGAAGGCTATAAACTACTTATAATACTTAGCTAAAAAGTATTATACTAGAGATAAGGTCTAGCTTAGCCTATAGAATATTTATACTAAATAGCTAAGTAAGAAACTTAATTAAGTAATAGTAAAATATACTATACTAAAGGTCTTTATATTACTAATAGTCTGCTTAAATATTCTAGGAAGTATATACTTTATTTTTTACATTAACTTTATAAAAAAGGCAGTAAATAACCTACTTCTCTCCTAAGTTCTATAAAATAACTATATTAATCTAATTAGGGTATATAATAATTCTAAAGAGGAGTTATTAAAATATATAGTAAAGAATATATTAATAGTAAAGAATATATAAGGATATAGTAAATAGTAGAATATATTAGTTAAATAGTATAGATATATATAGCTAACTTAGAAGCCCCTTAAGAGTATAGTAAATACTACTACTCTTACTAGGTTTAAAGTATAATAAAGTAGCGCACTTTATAATAATAGTTTAATAAGGCAGTAAAGAATATTTTATTTAGAAATTAGTAGTATATAACTTTAAATATATTAAGCCCCTTTCCTTCCTCTTTATATAGATAGACCTAATAGCCTAAATACTTTAATAGTCTTAAGGCTTTTATTAAACACCCCCCTATTGCCTTCTCTTTAGTTATTATTTAGACTATTATTAAAGCTAAAAGTATTATTAAAGTAAAGCTAGTAAAAGGGAGTCTAGATAGCTAATATATCTATATAGTTAGTAAGGGTATACTAAATAGTAGATAATTTATAGGTATTTTACACTATAGTAATATATAGGGAGCGGAAGGTAGTATTATTAAAATTACCCTAGTTTTATATAGGTATAATAGGGTTTAGAGTATTAGTATTTTACCTATAGTAAGGAGTGTTATAGGTAGTAGAAAGGGTAAACCCTAGGGCTATAGTAGTATAAGTAAGCCTATAAGTATTATTTAATATATTAAGAAAGCAGTGCTTAAGGGTATAGAACTAGGGTATTAGGGTTATATATTACCCTTTTTTATTAGGTATATTATAGGTAAGAATATATAGCTATATAATAACCCTACTAAATTAAATAATGCCTACTATCTTATAGGTAAGATAGTATAGTATAGAATTATATACTATAAGGTTTAAGTAATATTTATAGGTATAATAGTAGAGATAATATAGCTTATAAGAGTCTTTTAGCCTTAATATATAGCTAAAGAAGCTATTATAAGCTATATATATAAAATAAGAGAGGTATTATATCTCTAAAGTTATAAGTATAGTAGAGGTATATAATTTATTATTAAAGTTGCCTTTTATTATATAGTACTTAATAATATAGTATCCTTCTTTAGGTAGAGAAAAAGGAGAAGGTAGTATAATAATAGTAGCTATTTTAATAAAAAGCTTTAAGTTAGTAAGAAGAGGATATATAGGATACTATATAACTAACTTAGGGATATACTAGGGAGTTAAGTAGCTAAGGAGGTAGGAGTAATAAAATATAAAATATAATAAGGACTTAGAGAGATAAAGCTAAGGGTTAATAAAGAATCTTAATAAATAGGAAGTAGGTATAAAGGGGTAGCTATAAAAATATAACTAGTAGGCTAAGGGAGCTAGTAGGTTATTAAGTAGGAGGAGAAGGGGATAATAAGGGGAGATACCTTTTTATACTTAGAATGCTAGGGTAAGTAATTTAAGGAATTACTTTATTATTTATTTTAATAGAGTTATATATATACACTCTCTATTTAGCTATAATAAAACGCTAGGCTTAGTTACTAGTAAGGTTATTTATAATCTTATTATTAACTAGTTATATATATACACTCTTAGTAGAATATTATTATGTCTATAAGGGGGGAGCTATATAATAGATTTAAGCTAAATGCTTAGATCTTTATTAAAGGTATTATAGGGATAGAGAAGGGAAGTGTTATATACTATTAAGGCTAGCCCTTCCTATAAGTCTATATCTAGTAGGAGGCAGGAGGTCTACGTTAGGACTCCTTCTTAATGCCCTTATAGTTAATAATAATACTATTGACGCTAGAACGCAGACGCCTTCTAGGCCAGTCCATAACATATAGCTATAAATTATGTTCCTTTTTATTACTAGTAGGAGCTTTAGGCTATAACTTCTAGGCGTAGACTTAGTGCCTATAACGTATATAGGGAAGTTCCTCCTTACTAGTAGTAAGGATATAGCTATTAGTAATAGATTAAGCTACTAATAAAGTGTAGAATACTTATATTATAATAGTTATAATATTAGGGGTAGGATTGAGTTCTACAGTAATATAGTAGCGGCGCTTTATTAGAGGAGTTTAAGGTTTAAAAGCTATAGTAAACTAGCTAGAGGTTAGTAAAGGATATATAAGGAGCTTACTAAAAAAACTTATAAGAGGTCTTTTAAAAAAAAAAGAAAAAGAAGGAGAGAGGCTTATTTATAAGAGTAGAAGATAGTAGAGTAGGGAGATAACTAGCATAATAAAGTTAGTAAAACCCTTATAATAAAAAAGGGAAGAGATAAAGAAGAAGCTACTTTACTAGGAGCTTATAGAGAGGAAAGACTTATAGTTAGTAATAAGGGTTAATAGGAAAGAAAAGGTAGGAAAAGAAGGGGGAGAAAGGGCGCTTTTATAATTATTAGGGGCCCTATAAAGATAAGGGCATTATATATAAAAGATAGCTAAATAAGGCAGAAGAGGCAGGGGGGCATAGAGATAACAAATTACGCGACTTAGCGGGCACACCACTATATTGCAGCAACCCCTTAGCGTAAAGGTGAAAGTGAGGTTACAAGGAAAGTAAGGCTAGATATAATATTATAATATAATTAACTTAGGCTAGCGAATTAGGACACTTATAAGAAGGGCACCCCTAGCGAGCAGCGTGGCAGTAGGGTAGTTACCTAATTAACTATATATACACTAGACTTTATTATAGTAGGGCGTATAAGGTAGGGTAAATAATATAGAATAAGGGCATTCCTAAATTTGCCCTACTAGGGAATAAGTTTAACTTATAAGATAGGAAAGCTTTCCTAGAAACCTAATATAGAGCAGTAAGGCAATAGTAACCTAGTAGTAAGACTATAGTTAGAGACTATAATTAAGGGCGATTATAAGGAAAGGGGGGGTATTTTATTATGGCTACTTCCTACTATTAGTGACTATAGAGTTAAAGGGCGTGGACTAGCTTATTATGCTAATAAGGGCATAAGGGAATAAGGCATATAGTGCCCTTGCTATGACTTAGTGGTATGCTAAGGGGGCATATAAAAGAGAGGATGCGTATATTTATATAATAGGGCAGAGATTTATACCTTTAAGCACTACCCCCTACCTAGTAGCTATGTTGCAGTGCACCTTCTATGTCTCAGTCTTCACTCCACTAAGCAACATCCCATCAACCAGCCTTGACACCTATTTAACTAGCTATAACCTTACTATAGTTTTATAAAATACTAGCTATATACTAAGTATAGTTAAAGAAAAGAGGCACTTTAAGATTAGGAATTCTAACCTTATTTATATAAATAATAATAATACTAATAAAGAAATAAACCTTAATAGAATAATTAAAAAAGTAGCTTAGTTACTATAAGCTACCTAAGTAGCTAGTAAAAGAAGGAACCTTAAGGTACTATAGAAGTCCCTTAAGAAGATTAACCTTAGTAGAAACTATAAGAGCAGTAAGCTTAGCGTTATTAGCACCCTTAATATTAGTTATACTCTAACCCCTAAGCTATAGACTTACCCTATAGTTACAGCGCCCCTTATATATATAAGACTTATAAAAGCCTAACTTAAGGCTTTTATATATAAAGGTAATACCTATAAAAGCCTTTAGAATTTCTTATTAAACTTATATATAGTATTTACTATAAACCCTTATATATTCCTTAAGGATGCTGCTAAGGTAGCATATACTAGTAGCTGCCTTACTGTTATGGTTTGGTCTTTGACCTAACCTTAGGCTGTGTGCAGACCGCGCGCAGCTGGCACCCACCCTAGCGTGCGACCGACCAATATAGATGTCAATTGATCAGACCTTGCTAACCTGATCAATGCGTATCCTTTTGACCTAAAGCTTGCGGCTGGTGCAGCTGGTAAAGGATCCAGGCGACCGGTATGACTGCGCTGACATCCGCGATGACCCAATCGGGTTAGTCCATAACAATTGATCAGGTTATCGAGGTCACAGGTTCGAGTCCTGCCGGAACCTGGGCTTACAAGGACCCACTAGCGATGAGTGGGTTCCCTTGGGGGAGGCGCGGTATTGGTTAAGAGGGTGGGGAAAGTGGGGCTATGTTATGGTTTGGTCTTTAACCTAACCTTAGGCTGTGTGCAGACCGCGCGCAGCTGGCACCCACCCTAGCGTGCGACCGACCAATATAGATGTCAATTGATCAGACCTTGCCAACCTGATCAATGCGTATCCTTTTGACCTAAAGCTTGCGGCTGGTGCAGCTGGTAAAGGATCCGGGCGACCGGTATGACTGCGCTGACATCCGCGATGACCCAATCGGGTTAGTCCATAACACTTACTAATAATATAAAGCACTAGTAAATAGAATACACTACTTTTAATAGCTTTATAAACTTTAAAGATTATACTTAGTTAGAATTTATAAAGTAGCTTAAAATAGAAACTATTAATAAGAATATATACTACTTAGAAGCTATTAGGGTGCTAATAAACCTTTAATAGGATAATTAAATATTATTCTAAACCTTTTTTTAAAAATAAAATAAAGTTAAAGCTAAGCTCTTTAAAGCTATTTTAAAATAACTTTAAATTTATATATTTCTAAATAGCCTTAACCTTATTACTAAAAAGTAAATACTAAGCTAAGAGTTTCTTTAAAGCTAAAATTACCTTTAAAGCTAAGGTAGAAAAGTAGAAGTTACTAATAAAGAATTCCTAAGTAATTAAGAATAATTAACCTTAGTAGAATATAAGTAATAAAGATTACATTCTTTAGTAGTAAGCTAGGAGCAATATAACTATAGACCTTTTAATAATAGGGACTTTAATAATATCTAGTGCTATAAGTGCTAGAAGGATAGGTATATCTCTCTAAAATACCTAGAATTAAACTATACTATCTATAAAAGCAATTAGTATACTATAAGCTAGCACTACCTATACTATAAAGTCCTAGCGCTTAGAACCTTAGATATAAACTTAATCCTAATTAATACTAATAGGCCTTAAAGGCATACTCCCTTTATAATTAATACCCTTTATAAAATAAACACCCTAGTTATTAATAAGAATAAAAATAAAGAGATAAATAATAGGATAAAAATAAAGGCATCTATATAGTAGGATTACTATTAAGTAGCTATAAAAGCATTATTTAATTTAGAAGTAAAAAGATTAGTTATTTACTTAAAAATATTAAATAAAGAAGACTAAGTAAATATAAAAGTAGATACTATACTGCTAGCTAGTGCCTTAAGCAATTTACTTAAATATAAAGGTATATTAGATAAGTTAGTTAGTATTACTAATAGTATAGGTTATAGTAAGATATATTAGGTTTACTACTATATTACTAATGTATAAAAGGACCTACTCTTAGGTACTAACTAGGTAAGAATCTATAAGCTATAAATTTTATTTTAGAATAATAAGACTTAGAGATATTGAATAATATAAGAATGCCTTATATTTATAGGGCACTTAAAGCAAATTTACTATAAAAGAAAGAATATAATTATATTACTAATACTAGCTTTAGTATAAGTTAGGGAGATACTAAAGAATAATAAAGATAGAATAAGCCTATAAATAGTAGGGGGTAATATAAAAGAACCTTAGCCTAATATATAAAGTAAAGATAATAAGTAAGTAAATAATAACTTAGCTATAAAGAAGCTACTAAAGGTATATACTAAGTTTATAAATATATTCTTAAAAGAACTTATAGGCTAGCTCCTAGCCTTAGGAGGCTATATATATATAATTAAGTTAATTAACAGTAAGACACCCCCTTAGGGACTAATTTATAACCTTACTAAGAAGAAGCTATAGGTTCTCTATAAATATCTTACTAATATATAGTAAAAAGAATAGATTTAATAATTAATAAGTCCCTTAAATGCCCTAATTCTATTTATATTAAAGAAAGGAGATTAGCTTAGGCTATATATTAACTATTATAGCTTTAATAAGGTTATAAGAAAGGATAAGGCCCTATTACCTTTAATTTTAAAAATCCTTAACTAATTAAAGAGAGTAAAGGTAATTATAAAAGTTAACTTAAAAGACATATACTATTAGCTATATATCTATAAGGGTAATAAGTAGAAGACTATATTCTATTATTAATATAGGCATTTTAAATATCTTATAATGCCTTTTAGCCTTATAAACACACTAGCTACCTTTTAAGAATATATTAATAATGCACTAGGAGAGCTTATTAATACTATTTATATTATTTATCTTAATAATATTCTAATCTATAGCAGTAACCTAGCAATGTATAAGGGGTATATTAAATAAGTTCTATAAAAACTCTAAGAGGCTAAGCTTTATACTAACCTTAATAAATATAAATTCTCTATAATATATATTAGCTTCCTTAGCTTTATAATAATGCTTAATAGCATTAAAATAAAGCCTAAGCGCATTTAAGTAGTAGTAAAGTAGCAGCTACCTTATAGTATATTAAATATTTAATGTTTCCTTAGATTTATAAAATTCTATAAATACTTTATTTAGAAATATAGTAAAATTACTATCTTACTTACTAACTTATTAAAAAAAGATAATAAAAGAACCCTATAGCTAAGTAATAATAAGCTAGCTATATTTAATTAACTTAAGTAAAAGTTTTTAAAAGCCTTTATTCTTATTTATTTTAATTTAAAGGCACTACTAAGGATAGAAATAAATATATTAGCCTTTATAATTAAAGCTATTATAGCTTAGCTATAGCTAAGTAGCTAGCACTCTATAGCTTATATATTATAAAAGCTATTAGGGCTAGAACTAAGATATATAACACTAAATAGTAAGCTTCTTACTATTTAGGAAGCTTTTTAAATATAAAGGCATTACCTAGCTTATTTAAAGCACTCTATTTAAGTAATTATAAACTACTTAAACTATAAGTATCTTACTATAAAGCTAAAGCTATTTAGCTACTAAGTAAATACCTTTAATAAGCTATACTTATTTAACTTTATTATAAAATATTAACTAAGTAAGCTAAATTCTATAAATAGCTTATTTTAAAAACTAGACTACTTCTTAAAAAAAGCAGTAGCTAAAGTATATACTTTACACTTACTACTATTTCTTATTAAGTTTATAGCTAGTAAGTAGCGTAGCCCTAATATATAGCTAGTAACTAATACCCTAGATATTTAGAATAAGGTTACTAAATTATTACACTAACTAACCTTACTACCTACTAAAGAAAAGCTATAACTAAGCTATATATAAGTAATAATAAAGTAAAATATAATATATTTAGCCTAGATTTTTTCTTTAAAGATTAAAGGGTAAGTAGTGTAAGAGAAATTATATAAAATAATATAAGTTAAAGCTAGTATACTTTAACTTTATAATAAGATAAGTTTATAGCTAAAGCTTAATAGTTTAGGTTTAAATACCTAAATATTACTAAAGGACTAGTTTATATATAGTATATATACTATAAATAAAGGGATAGGTAGCTAAGATATTAGAGTCTTAAAGAATAAGACTAAACATCCCTCTAACTTTATAAGGCACTTAGGTTAGCCCTACCTATTATATAGTAGACTTTTACTTAAAGAGAGAACCTACTAAAAGCTTATAATAAGGTTATTAGCTATTAAAAGACCCTTTACTAAGTTAATCTCTAATTAAGCTAACTATAAGATATAGATTACTTTAATATATAAGACTTTAAAGTCTATATAGTTAAGGGATACCTTAGTATAGTAGTAATTAAAGCTATTAAGTAGTAGTAAGACACTAGCGCCCCTAAAGAGTACTGCCTAAATAGTTAATAAAGATAGGCTACTATTATATAAGGGCTAGGTGTATATCTTAGCTAGTATAAAAAGCAAGATTTTATAGCTAACTTATAATAACCCTATAGTAAGCTATTATAGAGTTAGTAAGATAATTAAATAAGTTATAAGCTAATATTTCTAGCTAGGGCTAAAATAGAATATTAAAACCTATATTAGTAATTATATAAATTGTTAGCTTAATAAGCTAAGGTTACACTAACCTTATAGTAAGCTAGTAGTATTACTAGTGCTAGAAAGATTATTCTAAGAAATCTTAATAAATTTTATTATAAGCTTACCTTTAGTTAAGCAAGTAAATAGTAAGATATATAATATAATTCTAGTAGTAGTAAATAGATTTTCTAAGTATATACTATATATTGCTATAACTATAAAGGTAACTAGTAGTAACTTAGTAACTATCTTTATTAAGAATGTCTTTTAGGACTATAGGGCACTAGAAGGCATTATAAGTAATAGGGGCATTGTTTTTATAAGTAAATTCTAAAGAACCTTCTACTACCTCTTAGTAACTAAGTAGCTACTTAGCACTATATTTTACCCTTAAATAAATAGTTAAACTAAAAGAATAAACTAAATCTTAGAACAGTATTTATAAGCTTTTAAATATATAGAATAGACTAACTAGCTTAACTACTTAGCTCTTACATAATTTATATATAACACTAGCTATTACATAGCTTATAGCTATATACTAATAGAGTTACTATAAGGGTATAAACCTAGAGGACTAGACTAAGTAACAAAGCTATTAAATATTATTAATTAATATATAGAAGTTAGGGTAAAGGAACTATAAGCTAAGCATGCAGAGATAAAGCAGCTACTTAGCAACACCTAATCTTAGTATATAAAATACTATTATTATTATTATTATTATTACTCTAGTCAGGCTTGTGAGCCTAATACTAGTACCACTGCTACTTAAACTATATAGTGTGACGGGGGGAAAAAGAACAACACCCCCCCCAACGAGCTAGGTTATGGCCGATGGCAGCTGTGGGCGGCTGCAAGCTAGTGC
>SRPW01000559.1:0-19206 GCA_018360225.1 Claviceps pusilla | reverse complement strand
CTATATTATTTTTTAGTATAAACTTAAATTATTCTAGGGCTTTGCTATAAAGTTAGTATTAATAGCATTTATAGGAGAGTCTTTTAATAATCCTACTAGTTACTAATTTACTAGCTCTTTATAGTAGCTTTATAAGTCTAGTGACTAAGGGATAGCTAAAACATTAGTATAATTAATATATTTTAGCCTTTAAGAGGTAAAAAGCAGTAGCTTTATTAGGCTATAGAATCCACTAAGGGTGTCCCTATTTTTATATAATTAGAACCTTCTTTATGCCTTAAATTAGTATATTCTTATGGTTATTAAGCTTTATATTTATCTAATCTATATTAAAAATATAGAATAAAAAGGGAGTAGCTATATTAAGAACGTAGAATTTAATAGTTCTAAAGGTAGTAGGAATGTATAAGATTTCTAAAGAAATCACTAAACCTATGCTAAAGTTAACTATATATTAGCTAGCAGGCTTAATCTTTAAATATAGTATAATTCTTTATAAAGCTATAGCTTATAGTGCTCCTACTATAGAAATCCCTACTACTCCTATATCTAGCATAATTCTATAGAAAATATTACTAAAATATTAGTTATTTAAAATAAAGCAATTTATCTTAGGGGTTTCCTCCTATATTATAGGGGTTATGCTAGATAATTTATAAGCAGTTATGTTATTCTTAAGCATATATAAAAGGGATTAGGCTTAAAAAAAGGTTAGTTTCTTATAGAAATCTATTTAATTAAATAGTTTAAATAGATTTAGTAGCAAATGTATAAGAAATTATGTAAATGTTAGCTTAGAGGTTATTATATTACTTATTAGTATAGTGATGTAGGCATTTAATGCCTCCTAAGCTAGGTGCTTATCTTCCTTAGTGTTAGTTACCTTAGGTTTTCCCTTATATTTAAAGAGAAACGTATTAAAGCTATATTTAAAGGGAATTCCCTTATAGTTCTTACTTTTTTACTAAAAATCCTTAGCTTTTTACTATTTCTATTTTATATAGGATATTAACTAATATCCTACTTATTAATATATAAAATATTTATATAAAAAGCGTGATTTTTATAGTAATTAGCCACTAGGGCGCTAATTAGATAGTTATTTGTATTACTAATTAGTAAACATTGTTTTATTATTGTCTTTTATTGTATTTAGTGTGGAAAATAGCTATTATAATATTTTAATTAATTTATTAGCACGTAAGTATTTATAAAGGTCTTTAATAACTCCTTTATAGGTTAGAGTAAGGTTAAATATAGTAAGCTTATATTTAGGAACACTACTAACAGTAGTAATAAGCTATTACTAAAGCTTTATATTCACTATAGAAGTATTAAAGATTCTATAATAAATATAGTAAAGTTATTTTAGTATTTAGTTAAGGCATTAAAGCTTAGTCTTCTTAGGGTTATTAGTAATAACCTTCTAAAGGGAAATGCTATTCTATTTAATATAATAGAACTACTAATTACTCTTAGTTTTAAAGTAATTCCTAATAGCATTAGTAAGGTTATAAATTATTAATCCTTTTCTAGCAAGTTTATTAAGATAATAGGTAAGAGTATTCTCTTTTAGTATAATTAAAAAAGCTTTTGCCTATAATATCTATAGAACGTTGTTTTATATACATTTATCTTTAAAAATATTTATCTTTAGAATAATAAAGTTATATAGTTTCCTACTATATTTCTTATTAATTATATAGCTTTTATTAATTTCTCTAAAAATACAGTAAATTTAGTTAGGGATTAGGTTTATTAGTAATATTAACCCCTCTAGTGGTTTTACCTAGGCTTTCTATATTAATAAGTCTAATAACTTAGATTCCTTATAAATCTATTAATTAATTAATTAGGAATTATTAATAATGCTTCTTGCTTATAGGGGAATAGGAATTTATAGTTAATATTATATAGATTAACTAAGGAACTAGCATTTAATCTGCTCTTTTAATGCATTAATAAGAGCAGTAAGGGAAGTAGTGTATTATAAACCTCTTATTAACAAAATTAGTATACTATTAGTAAGAAGGAAATTCTATAAGTCCTTTTATAATATTATTAAAATTTATTAAAAATCATTAATAGTCTAACCTTTAAAGTCTTTATAAAGAGCATTAAAGAGTTAAAGGTTTTTCTACTTTAAAATATTATACTAATAAAGAATAAAAGTAGCCTAATTATTAATATACTGCTAATTCTTACGTTTTTCTAGTATATTATTCTAGTATATTTTCTATTCTAGGGTAAGAATATTTATATATTTACGTATAATCTTAGGGAGGGAATCTAGTAATACTTATAATATAGTAGTATTAGGATTACCTTAGGTAGGATTCCTTAACGAATCTTAGAATTCCTTATTACTTCTATATAAAGACATCCTTATAATTAAATATTCTATATAGTTTTTAACTAGCTTTTAGTTAAGATTTAGCGTTCTAGTCTTATAATCTCTATATAAGCTTTAGTATAATAAAGGGTTAGTTAGTAAGATAAATAAGGGTTTTCCTATAGATAACGGTGTAAATTATAAGGAATTCTATATTCTAGAAGGTTAATACTAGCTAAACTAGCAAAGGAATCTATTTTTATTATAAAAAAGCTACGTTTCTAGAAGTCTAATACTAGCTAAACTAGTAAAGGAATCTATCTTCTTTTAGTATAAATTCTCCCTATAAGCGCAATAGGAGTTCTATCTCTTCTAAATAAATCCTTATAAATCTATAGGATAATATATCCTAAGAATAGATATAACCCACTAATTAGTATTAGTATTCCTTAGGATACTAATAATTCTCTAAGGAATACTAGGTAGATCTAAGACTTAGTAATATAACATAGGGTTTAGGAAGGTATTTATAAAAGGTTTAATTCTATCCTAATTAGTGCTATCTAAAGGGGCATTTTATAGCTAGCGTTAAGGCTACGAAAATGCTGTCGGATTCTGTGGTAAAAACTCTATACACGCAGACCAATCAGAAGAGTCGGATTCCGCGGCTAATGTGGCCGCGAATCCGGCTCTTCCCGGCTGTGCCACGTTGTCATAGAATGCAGCGATTCCAACATATATTCTTTATAATATCCCTTTAGTTAGGTAAAGGGTATATATTTAGAATAGTAATACTATTTATAAGCTTTATATTAATTATTACCCTTTCTTTATATTCTTTTTTAGTATTATACTAAATAAGAAAGCTAGGGTATAGGTATAGTGCCTTCTTACCTACCTTTAGGTAAGATACCTTACTAGCTTTATACTTTTTATTAAAGATTTTATAAAATTTCTTAAAATCCTTTCTACCTAAGTAATATACTTATAAGGGTTTTAGTTAATTTTACTAGCTATTAATAAAATTAATATATATTTACTCCTCCTTAAGCATTAGCACTACTCCTTAGTTATAGTAAATATTATATTTATTAGTAAGTTTAATAAGTTTTTCTATAGCTACTAAGTTAAGATTTGTAATTTTAATACTAAATTTATTTATAATAAATAGAACGTTATTTAGGTATATAATGCTATATAAAGGGATACTACTATTAACTGCCCTAGGGTTAAGGTTATTAGTAGTATCTTTATTATTTCCCTTTACCTTAGGAGGAAAGATATCCTTTAGCGCTACTAGCTCTTTATAGCCTTATAGAATATTAATATTATAACTATAAAAGGTAGAGAAAGTCTTAATATTATCTATAGTAAAGTAGGAGTTTACTAAGTCTAAGCCTTAAAGGTTCCCTAGCCTTTAGTTAGGCTTAATATAAATTAAAAGGTCTATAAAGTTATAGATTAGTAAGTATTTTACCTACCTATAATTTATGATACTATTAAAAATCTAGCGGTTCTTTAAGATAAAATAATAGATACCTATAGCCTTATATACTATATAGTCCTTTTAAAAAACTAGTATAAATTCTAAGCTATATAGCAGTATAGTAATATTATATATTACAATAACCCTCCTAGTTAGGACTATTATTATTATTATTATTAATACTCTAGTTAGGCTGTTAGCCTATTTCCAGTACCACTGCTACTTAGACTATATAGGAAAAACCCTAGTATAGGGGGGAAAACCTATATATAGCCTTTATTTAGGTTCTATAGTAAAGCTATAGTTACTTTATACTAGTTTTAATTATAAAAAGTAATATACTACTAGCTAAACTTAACTAGTATTATAAAAGAGTGTATAGTATAGAATAGAAAGAAGACTAGGTTAGTAGAGGCGTAGCAGTGCTATAGAATACCCTTAGGGGTAGTCTATATATTATAGTAAGTTACCTTAAGCGTTTAGTTTATTTTCTATACTAGTCCCTAGCTAATTCCCCTAGGCTACTGCCCCTTACCTAAAACCTTCCTTTAGCTTCTATATTTCTATAGCGTTAGTTACGCTAGCTAGCAGCTAGCTATTACTAAACTAACTATTAGCTAAATATTAGTTATGTAATAGAAAGAGAGAGATATATATACCCTTCTTCCCCTTAATTCTGACCTCTTCTCTTCTTTCTTCCTTCTTTATCTATCGCTTCCATTGTAAGTATGCCCCTATTCCTATTTTCGCGGCGGTGCCGCCCCGTCGCCGCCCCCGACTAGTTAGGACTATATTAGTAGGGTAGAAAATGCAGCTAGGCATAGTTATATTATATATAGATTAGAAAATAACCCTAGGGTTAATAAAGTCAATTTTAATGCTATAATTATATATAAAATCTATGCTAATTAATAATTTTAATGGAAGTTTCTCTATTATATTAGTAGTTATAGTAAGGTAACTAAATACTAACTTTTCTTTAGCTTTACCCTTAATATTAAAGTTAAAGGTAATAGTTTTTATAATATAAAAGGAGGAATTTATACTATTTATAGGTTTTAGCTTCTAGGTTCTCTATTAAATATTATAACTATTCTATTAAAGCTACTCCTTATTAACTAATATTAATAAAGTTTCTATATTAAGGTAGATTTTATAGTCCTATCTTTAGTTATTAAAGCAAAGGTTTACCTTAAGATAGGTAGTTACCTTTTTTTTTCTAGTAATCTTTAATTAATATAGCTATACTATAGCTTTAATAACTTAATTATTAATTAGTCCCTTAGATACTATAATTTTTTTATAGTATATATTAAGGAGAAATATAGGTTCCTTAGTATAAAAGGTATTTATAAAGTTAGATTTATCCTTATTAAAGTTACTTTTAATAACTTCTTTTTTAATTATATAGTATTTTAATAATATTAAGTAAAACTCTTTAGCTTTTATATTTAAGTTATTTATTATAACTATATAGTTTATATTATTACTATTCTTAGGTGCCTACTTTCTATAAAATTAAGGTCTATAGCTATTATAGTTATATTAAGGGTGCCTAAAAGAGTTATAGTAATAGGTTTTAGCTTTCTTATATTACTTAAAGGTATCTAACTCCTTAGTATAGAAGGTAGCTACTAAAGCACTTTTATTAGAATCCTTAAAGGATTACTATAGGGCCCTTTTATAACCTTTATAGGAATAACTATAGTTAGGTTAAAAAGGGTATAAGTAGCTTTATAGTTAGTAGTTTCTATATTTATATTTATTACTAAATTTATAATACCTTTTATAGCTTTATAAATATTAGTAGTAACTACCCTATTAATATTAAGGTAGACTATAGCTACCTCTATAATAGCTATTATACTAAAGGGGTTTATTTTAATAAGTATTAATACTATAATAAAAGGGATCTTTAGCTATAAAGTCTAAGTTCTTTATAAAAAGGTAAGTAAAAGACTAAATTTTATTCTTCTTAGCCTTATAGTAGGTTTTATTACTTAAAATAAAGTCTCTTAAGTCCTATCTTTTACCTTTTACTAAATTAATATATATATTATAATAGTTTAATTCTATTAGTTAGGGATAGATTTAGTAAAGTTCTATATAAAGTTTATAGTAAAGGTATATAAAAAGCTAAAGATTAGTTAATTCTTTATTAGCTTTAGTATAAAAGAAAATCTTAGCTATAAACTTATATAGTAATATCTTAAATAATATATTATCCTTAGTAAATTTAGCTTAATTAACCTATACTATAGTATTCTAAATCTTAATGTTAAATTCCTTTTTAACTATAGTAAATATTAACTTAAGGTTATAAAAAATTATAGCCCTTTCTATATTATTAAGATGCTAATAGTACTATATATAGGTAGTGTTATAGAAGAGGTACTATACTTAGTATTTAATTTATTTCTAATAGTTAGAGTTAATATAACTATAGTAGTGCCTAACTACCTAAATCTAAAGGTTTATATTTATAAAAATAGTAGATTTACCTTTATATTTAATAGCTTTACTATTAATATTATTAGGATCTATTTTAGGGTTAAGATACTTAATATTACTAAGCTTCTATAAGGGTTTTATTAAATAGTTTATTATTAAAGGGGTATAAATAGTAGAATTCTTATAAAGGTCCTTATTCTTAGGTTACTATTCTATAGGTATAAATAATAATTCCTAAGCATATATAGCATTCCTAGGGTATAGCTTATTATAAAATAAGGGGTTATATAAAGCCTTATAAAACTCCTTATTTATTAAGTATCCCCTAAGCTAAGAAGTCTTAGTATAGTAAGCATTAAAGGTTATTATATAAGCTAGTTATATTTGCATACCTATTATTCTAAAGGATACTATAAAACGCTATATATCTAAGGTTAAAGCCTACCTTAAGGTAAATAAAGAGTATTAGGTTAGTTTTATAATTTACTAGTAGGATTTAGCTAGTCTAAAGGCATTTAGGGTAGTAGTTAGGTAAGTTACTACTTTACTAATTTTCTTTACACTATTATAGTAAATTTTATTAAGGATAGCTTCTTATTAATTATATATATTAATAAGAAATTACTAAAATTTATTATATATATTAGGCTTATATTATTGCCCCTAAGTTTCTATTACTTATAAAAGGGGTATATATTCTACCTAACTACTAAGGGAGTAGGAGATTACCTTATTTTAATAAATTCCTATAGAATTTAATAATACTTCTAAAAAGGAATTTAATACACTAAAAGTTATAAAAGAGTGGATTCTTATTTCTAGGATAGTTTCCTAGTAGGAGCTAGCACTAATATAGTCTCTTTTTTATAAAAAGGCATTATTTTCTTTAATATAAAATAAAATATTTAGGGTCTTTAAAGGTCCCCTAATTTCTATACTTACTAAGTCTTCTATTAACTTATCCTTTAAAATATTATATATACCTATAATATTAGTATTTTCCCTATATTTTAGGCTATTCTTTAGTATAATAGTATTATTCTTTAATATTAAATTTACTTATTTAAAGAGGCATTCTAGCTTAGCTTTATAAATAATACCTTTTACTATTTTTTACTTAGTATTAACTATAGTAAAATCTATAGGGTTTTAATAAATAAGTCTTTAAATAGCTAAGGGCTCTAGGTAAATCTAGAGATTGCTATTAATATATTAATATCTAGTAAAAGTTTAAAGGTTCTTAATATTTTCTTATAATAAAAGCAGTCTCTTTCTATTCTTAAGGTTAGGGAAGTCTTAATAGAAAGCCTAAAAATAGTGGATTTACTATAGTTAGTTTTCTATAATAGAGCTAGTAATTAAAGAATTTAAGCTAATAAGTAGACTTTACTAGTTTTCTTTTATTATTAATATAAGGTTTATAGTTTTTATTATTAGCTCTTATATAATAAATAAGTATATAAAAGAAATAGTAATTACTACTACTTATTATATACTAGATATTATATATAAGTTAGGGGTACTTATATAATAGGTATAGTATATTATAAAGTTATAAAGAGAAGAAATACTTAAGTTATAGGTAAGTGGTTAAGTGTATATATAGTTAAAGTTATTCATTGTAAGAAGAAGGGGGAGCGGAACCCTCCTATACGTGGTGGGTTCCGCCGTCAGGTGTAGACCGTAACAATAAAAGTCTTTTAATTATTTATATTATTTAATAAAGTAATATTAGCTAAGAAATAAAGTTTAGCTTAGCCTTTATAATATTTATACCCTTTAATTAAGTAAAACGTTAAATTAAGTTATAGCTAAATATATTATATTTAATATTTTAATACTTTTTATTATTAAACTAAATATTTTAAGTAGTATTTACTTTATTTTTTATATTAATTTAATAAAGTATATAGTAAATAATTCTTTTTTTTAAGCTTAACTTATCTTTTAATTAAGCTTTAATTAGCTTTAAAATAATATGATAAATATACTTTATAAGTATTAAATTAAGTTTAATTTAGCTATAAAAAATACTAAAGGTTATAGTAACTATTATAATATATTAATTAAATAGGTTAGCTATATATAGCTAATATAAAAGCTACTTAAAAACATAAAAAATATTAGAGCTTTAGTATAATTTAAATTATAATAAAGTAATATATATTTTAATAATAAACTAATATAAGTATACTATAATTCCTAATTAATACTATATAGTATACTATTAAATATAATTTTAAATATTACTAAGCTTTATATAAGCTTTATTTTAATTATAATATTTCTATACTTTACTACTATTTACCCTTAAATAAAGTAAATAAAGTAGCTTAATAAACCTTTTTTTTTCTTTTTTTTATAATATTTAATTAATATAGCTATAATAAGTAAGTTAAAAAGAAATAAAAAAAGTAACTTTTAGTTAGTAAAAAATATATTAGCTTTTTATAACTTAAGGCTAAAACAGTCTGAAGATAGCTTAAAGAAGAGTAATATAAATATAGTATACTAAAGAGTAGCTAATAGTAGTATAATATTAGTAAAAAGTAGTATAATATTAGTAAAAGAGAGTATAATAGTAGTAAAAAAAGGTATAGTAATAATAAGCAAAGGTATAATAATAATAAGTAAGGGTATAGTAGTAATAAAAAGGGGTAGTAATAGCTAATAAGATTCTTTAAATAGAAAGCTAAAAGGTAGTAGTATATATAATAATATAAAAAAGAGTAGTATAGGTATATATACTTACTCCTTAAAATATAAAGGTAAATAAAATAATAAAAAAAGCTAATATAATTAAAGATTAGTAAATAAATCTTAATATATAGGTATTAATTACTTAATATAATACTATACTTTAAATAACTAAATATTAGTATAGTTTATATTAGTTTTCAATAAGTAAATTATAGTAAAATTAATAATAATAGTAAGTAAAGAATATATAGGTATTTTATTAATAATAAATGAAAATTACTTTAATAGTAAAAAAAAGAGTATAGGTAAGAAACTAGTAGTAATAATAAGTATAGTATACTTTTTAATAGTATATAAAGTAGTAATAAAGTAATTATATAAAGCCTTAAAAAGCTTATTTAAAATAATTTTCTTTTTTTTATTATTAAGGGTATTATAAGTAAGAATATAAAGTATTTTTATAGCTTTATTATAGTAAATAGCTACTATAATTTTATAAGTAAAATAGTAAAGAGTAGGACTTTAAGTAAATATAATAGTATTTTAAATATAAGTTACTTTTTCTTTTTAATACTCTTTATAAAAATACTATAGGCCTAGAATATATAAAAATAGGCTATTATTTACTATATATATAAGGTAAGATAGGCACTAAAGATTTAGCTAATTAACATTAATAAAGGTAAATAACTTATACTGTGACGGGGGGGAAAAGAACAACACCCCCCCTAACAAGCTAGATTATGGCCGATGGCAGCTGTAGGCGGCTGCAAGCTAGTGCAGCTTTGAGGTTGTTAGCTAGCTAGTAGTTATTAGAAGGAAGAAAAAGGAAGAAAAGAAAAAGAAAAAGAAGAAGAATAATTAAAGGTTATTAAAATTATAGTCTAGTACTAAAGATAATAATAGGGATCCTATTTAGGTTATTAAAATTATAGTTTAGCACTAAAGATAATAATAGGAATCCTAGTTAGGTTATTAGAATTATAGTCTAGCACTAAAGATAATAATAGAAAAATCTAGAATATTAAATAAAATATATTATAAGTTAAGGCCTAACACCTAGCTTATAACTACTAATAGCTATAAGCTAGCTATAAGTAGTTAAACTTTTTAAAGATTTAAGTGTAGGTTGTTTTTTTATCTATAAATTTAGTAATTTATATTACTTATATACTAGGTGGAAGTCACGTGACTGTAGTTACTAATAGCTGTTATCTTATACGTAGCTATATAGCTGTGCGTAGCTATTAGAAATACAGGGATAGGAGACTTTCCCCCTAACACAATACCTCCCCCCTTAATTGCATAACTGTTAGCGGTATATAATTAAGGATACTAATAGAAACTAAGTAAAAGATAGAAAGTAGGGCAGAAAAAGAGAAAAGTTAGTAAAAAAAATTTTATATAAATTTTTGCCCCCTAATTCCTTGCTTATTAGACTGTCTACCTTTTAATTCCTTGCTTATTAGACTAGCTGCCTCCCTGATTCCTTATAATTTGTTAGTTAGAATTAGGATTACAGCCGTGGGCAGCTGTGTGGAAGCTGCTTGTCGGACCGGCTGCCTCCCCGATCCCTTATAATTTATTGGTTAGAATTGGGATTGTAGCCGTGGGCAGCTGTGTGGAAGCTACTTGTCGGACCGGCTGCCTCCCTAATTCCTTATAATTTGTCGGTTAGGATTGGGATTGTAGCCATAGATAGCCGTGTGCAGCTGTGTGGAAGCTGGTTATCGGACCTGCTACCTCCCTGATTCCTTATAATTCTTGTTGGTCAGAATTGGGATTATAGCCGTGGGCAGCTGTGGCTTATTGGACCGTCTGCCTTAGCTATAGCCGGCTGCAATAGGTGTAAGCAATTAGAATTATAAAGAAAAAAGGGTAGAATTCGTCTCTTTTCCCTTAGATTAACGGCTGTAAGGCTGCTTTGCAATTGAATTAACGGGTGCAAGGCTGCTTTGCAATTAGATTAACGGCTGCAAAGCTGCTTATAATTAGATTAACGGCTGCAAGCAGGAAGGGAAAAAGGGAAGAAAAGGAGTAGAAATTGGTCTCTTTTGCCTTTGCAATTAGATTAACAGCTAGCGACTAGTGATTGCAAGACTAGATTAGGGATTGACGGCTGTAGAGTTGTTGACGGCTGCAGAGTTGTTAACGGAGCTGCTGAGGTCGGCTTGGCAGCTAGAAATTGCTGGAAAAGAGAGGAAAAAGAGGGCGAAAAATTTGCAAAAATTTAGAAAAAGGTCTTATTTGTAATTAGCTAAGGAATTTGCTAGGGTGGGCGGCTAACAGACCCACTTCTAGTGAGGGAAGGGCAGCTATAAGACCCACTTTTAGCAGGGAAGGGCAAGGATTGTAAAAAGAGGAAGAAAAGAAGAGAAAAAAAAGAAAAAAAAAGGGGAAATTTACAGTGTTATAGGCTATTAAGTTAGGTGCCGGTCCGTCTAACTGTAAATTTCAAGGGTTTTCTAGCTAGCTAAGGGAAAAGCTAGAAATTATTAGATTAGATAAATCCTAGGTAAGGAAATATCCTTATAAACAACTGCTAGTAGCTATGCTCTAGCAAAATAAATTACAATCATAGCTGCTAGCAGCTGTTAGCAGGGGTTTCAAAGAGGTCTAGCCGGTTATAATCTCTACTAACACTGAGAACTAGTCCCTCCGATAGGTCTTAGCGCGCGGGCGAAAGCACTATTTGTGACGGGGGGGAAAAAAACAACACCCCCCCTAATAAGCTAGATTATATGACGCGCAGAATGCGCTAGAAATTGATGATATTATTCCTATATTAAGTCTCTAGTAATTTATATACAAAAGAAAATAAGTAGTAAATGGTGCGCATAGCCACAGCCCTTATATAGCGCGGGTTTATAATAATCTGTGCATTGATTAGGCTCCACCTATACGTTCTAGGTAACACACCCCCTAATTAAAGCGTAACTAACTAAGGAAGGCAGCTCTAATTATATAGAGTAAAGTATATAGTAGTATTTATAAAGGTAAAGTTAAAGTAAGGTAATAAAGTAAAGTAATAAGGTAAGGTTATATAAAAACTATAGATATTATAATTTCCCCTTATTAACTATAAATTCCTTTTTTTCTTTTCTCTTTATAAGTACCTTTTTTATTATAGTTAGTTAGTTTAACTATTATTACTACTACTGCTATTATACCTTCTTTAAGGTTAGGGAAGGTTCTTTAAAAGAATACTTAATAGGCACTCCCTTTAAAGGTTTCCTTTAAAATTTCTTTTACTTTTAAGGCTTATAATACTAATAAGCCTTTTACACCCTCTTTATTCTCCCTACCACCCCCCCTATCTCCCCTATTGCCCCTTTTAAGTCTATAGTACTTTAAAGGTAGCTAAAAGCCTCTCCTCTTTTAAGTATATAAAGGTTATAAAGGCTTTACTTTAAGGACTCTTTTATTATAAAAAAGAGAGTAAATAGTAAGTCTTTAGGATACTTTAACTTTCTCTTAATAACTTTACTAACTCTATAAAGCTAGTATTACCTATATTTTATAGTGTATAGTGCCTTATACCCTACTTAAGGTATATAAGGGCTACTATTATAAGTAAGAGTAATAGTAGAAGATACTATAAGACTAGGTTTAGAAAGTCTTTAAAATACTTCTTATATAAGTTAGGCAATTACTATTATAATAACTTATACTTTATTATAGTTTCTATTACTAAATAAATACTAATAGTGTAGGGTTATAACTAAAAGGTAAGCTTTCCTTTACTATATACCTTAATTTTACTATAGATACTAATGCTTTCTCTTCTCCTTAGCTATATAATTAATACTATTAAGCACTAAAGTTATAGCTAAAACTCCTTATAGAACTAAACTCTATATATAAGGGTATACCCTATATTAGAGCTAATAATACTACTAAGGGCTTATTAGCAGTGGAAAGGGAAGCTAAGGTAGCTATAGTAATAGCTAGCGTAAAGGAAGATATTAAAAAATATATATAAAAGCGCTATTAAAGTCTTATTTCTTTAGAGCTAACGTATACCTTATATTATACTTAGTGCTTACTTTTACTTTTATTTTCCTTTTTACTTTACTTTTTTACTTTATTTTTTATATTATTACCTACCTTAAGTAAATCTTATTTACCTTAGTAGCTCTTTTACTATTTAAAGAGAGGGCTTTTATATATTTTTTAAGGTAATATACCTAATGCCCCCCCTTTTTATATACTTATACTATAGCTATAACTTTATATATATAGCGCGTTTTTAAGTTATCTAAACGCAGCATTTAATTTTTTTAGACTTAGCACTTTTTAGCTCTTTTATTAACTAAGAACTATATATATATCTATTAGGCTAAGCATTTCTCTAAAGTATTTAAATTACTACTAATTAAGCGCCTTAGTAAATTTATTTATAAGCATCTTAGCTATAGGAAGATATTTAACCTTAAAGCTTCTATGCTTATATTTCTGCTTTAACTATATATTATATATATTAATATAATGTAAATAAGTTATAAGTCTCTTGCTCTTATTAAGAATAAGGCAAATTATTTATTAGTTATTATAATAGATTACCTAGTCCTTATATACATTAAATTAAATATCTTTAAAGAGGCACTATAGACTAACGGTTTTATACGTAGTTTATAATAAAAAGAGTAGTTCTACCTTTATTATTAAGGTTATAACTATTAATTAATATATTACCTTCTAAATTATAGGTTCTCTAAAAAGTTTAATAAAATATCCCTATAATAAGCGTTATATACTTATATTATTAGCAAAGGAAGCGTCGCTTACTATCTAAATTACTTATATTTCTCCTACATAACTAAACTTAAGGGTAAGGTGTTTTATAAGGACTAAATATCTAATTGCTTAGTCTACTGCTCTAATATGCTCTAGTCCTAGGTTTATAAGGAATTGCAATAATTTCGCTATAGCATATATAACATTAGGCCTTATTATAATTACTATATATGTTACGGTCTGCACATGACAGCGGAACCCACCACATATAGGAGGGTTCCGCTCCCCCTTCTTCTTATAATAGACAACTTTAACCATATATACACTTAACCACCTACCTATAACTTAAGTGTTCCCTCTCTTTATAACTTTATAACGTACTATACCTATTATATAAGTACCCCTATTTATATATAATATCTAGCATATAATAAGTGGTAGTAATTGCTATTTCTTTTATATACCTATTTACTATATAAGAGCTAATAATAAAAACTATAAACCTTATATTAATAATAAAAGAAAACTAGTAAAGTTTACCTATTAGCCTAAATTCTCTAATTACTAGCTTTATTATACAAAACTAACTATAGTAAATTCACTATTTTTAGGCTTTTTATTAAGACTTCCCTAACTTTAAGAATAGGAAGAGACTACTTTTATTATAAGAAAACATTAAGAACCTTTAAACTCTTACTAAATATTAATATATTAATAATAACCTTTAGATTTACTTAGAGCCCCTAGCTATTAAAAGACTTATTTATTAGAACCCTATAGATTTTATTATAGTTAATACTAAGTAGAAAATAGTAAAAGGTATTATCTATAAAGCTAGGCTAGAACGCCTCTTTAAATAAGCAAATTTAGCACTAAAAAACAACACTACTATACTAAAGAATAGTCTAAAATATAGGGAAAGCACTAATATTATAGGTATATATAGCATTCTAGAGGATAAGTTAATAGGAGACTTAGTAAGTATAGGAATTAGGGGATCTCTAAAGACTCTAAATATTTTGTTTTATACTAAGAAAAATAATGCCTCCTTATAGAAAGGGGACTATATTAGTGCTAGCTCCTACTAGGAAACTATTCTAAAAATAAGAATCTATTTTTATATAACGTTTAGCACACTAAATCCTTTTTTAGAAGCACTATTAAATTCTATAGAAATTAATTAAAATAAAATAATCTCCTACTCCCTTAATAGTTAGGTAGAATATATACCCTTTCTTTAGGTAATAAAAACTTAGGGGCAATAGTATAAGCCTAATATATATAATAAATTTTAGTAATTTCTTGCTAATATATATAACTAGTAAGAGGCTACCCTTAATAAAATCTACTATAATAGTATAAAGGAAATTAGTAAAGCAGTAACTTACTTAACCACTACCTTAAATGCCTCTAGACTAGCTAAATCTTACTAGTAAATTATAAAACTAGCCTAATACTCTTTATTTACCTTAAAGTAGGCTTTAACCTTAAATATATAGTGTTTTATAGCATTCTTTAGTTAATAGGTATATAAGTATAACTAGCTTATATAATAACCCTTAATGCTTACTATACTAAAACCTCTTAGCTTAGGGGATACTTAGTAAATAGGGAATTTTATAAGGCTTTATATAACCCTCTACTCTATAATAAGCTACACCTTAGGACCGCTATATACGCTTAGGAACTATTATTTATACCTATAAAATAGTAACCTAAGAATAAAGACCCTTATAAGGATCCTACTATTTAAGCCTCTTTAACTATAAACTATTTAATAGAACCCTTATAAAAGCTTAGCAATATTAGGTATCTTAACCTTAAGATAGATCTAGATAATATTAATAGTAAAGCTATTAAGCATAAAGGCAAATCTACTATCTTTACAAATATAGACCTCTAGATTTAGGTAGTTAGGGACTACTATAATTATATTAGTTTTAACTACTAGGAATAAATTAAACACTAAGTATAGTACCTCTTTTATAGCACTACTTATATATAGTACTATTAATATCTTAATAATATAAAAAGAGCTATAATTTTCTATTGTTATGGTTTAGTCTTTGACCTAACCTTAGGCTGTGTGCGGACCGCGCCAGCTGGCACCCACCCTAGCGTGCGACCGACCAATATAGATGTCAATTAATCAGACCTTACTAACCTGATTAATGCGTATCCTTTTAGCTAGCTTATAGCTAGTATAGCTGGTAAAGGATCCGGGCGACTGGTATTAACTACGCTGACATCCGCAATAACCTAATCGGGTTAGTCTATAATAATTAATTAGGTTATTAAGGTTATAGGTTCAAGTCCCGCTAGGTGTTAGGTAGGGCAGCTTAGCCTAGGCTTATAAGGACCTACTAGCGATAAGTAGAGTAGGCCCCTTAAGGGAGGTGCGGTATTAGTTAAGAGGGTAGGGAAAGTGGGGCTATGTTATGGTTTAGTCTTTAACCTAACCTTAGGCTGTATGCGGACCGCGCCAGCTAGCACCCACCCTAGCGTGCGACTAACCAATATAGATGTTAATTAATTAGACCTTGCCAACCTAATTAATGCGTATCCTTTTAGCTAGCTTGCGGCTGGTGCAGCTGGTAAAGGATCCGGGCGACCGGTATTGACTGCGCTGACATCCGCGATGACCCAATCGGGTTAGTCCATAACATCTATAACCTTAAGTTAGTATTTACTATAGTTAAGAAGGAATTTAGTGTTAAGATTTAGGATGCTATAGCATAGCTTAATTAAGCTAAATTCACTAAGGATAATATATTATTTAAGATATTATTATATAAGTTTATAGCTAAGATTTTTTTTTATACTAAAGCTAATAAGGAATTTACTAATCTTTAGCTCCTTATATACCTTTACTGTAAACTTTATATAGAACTTTATTAAATTTATCCCTAACTAGTAGAATTAAACTACTATAATATATATATTAATTTAGTAAAAGGTAAAAAATAGAACCTAAGAGACTTTATTTTAAGTAATAAAACCTATTATAAAGCTAAGAAGAATAAGATCTAGTCTTTTACTTACCTCTTTATAGAGAACTTAAACTCTATAGCTAAGGACCCCCCTTATTATAGCGTTAATACTTACTAGAATAAACCCCCTTAGTATAATAGCTACTATAAAGGTAGCTATAGTTTACCTTAATGCTAATAGGGTAGTTACTACTAATATTTATAAAGCTATAAAAGGTATTATAAATTTAGTAATAAATATAAATATAGGAACTACTAACTATAAAGCTAATTATACACTTTTTAACCTAACTATAGTTATTTCTATAAAGATTATAAAGGGGCCCTATAGTAGTCCCTTAAGGATTTTAATAAAGGCATACTAGTAGCTACCTTATATACTAGGGAGTTAAATGCCCCTAAGTAATATAAGAAAGCTAAAACCTATTATTATAACTCCTTTAGGCGCTTTTAATATAACTATAAAAGCTATAAACCCTAATTCTATAAAAAGTAGGTGCTTAAGAATAATAATAATATAAACTATATAGTTATAGTAAATAACTTAAATATAAAAGCTAAAGAGTCCTACCTAGTGTTATTAGGATACTATATAGTTAAGGAGGGAGTTATTAAAAGTAATTTTAATAAGGATAAATCTAACTTTATAGATGCTTTTTATACTAAAGAACCTATATTTCCCCTTATTATATACTATAAAAAAATTATAGTATTTAAAGGACTAACTAATAATTAGGTTATTAAAACTATAATATAGCTATATTAATTAAAAATTACTAGAAAAAGAAAGGTAACTACTTATTTTAAGGTAAACCTTTATTTTAATAACTAAGGGTAGGACTATAAGATTTACCTTAATATAGAAACTTTATTAATATTAATTAATAAAGAGTGGCTTTAATAGAATAGTTATAATATTTAATAGGGAACCTAAAAGCCTAAACCTATAAATAATATAAATTCCTTTTTTTATATTATAGAAACTATTACCTTTAACTTTTATATTAAAGGTAAAGCTAAAGGAAAGTTAGTGTTTAGTTACTTTACTATAACTGCTAATATAATAGAGAAACTTATATTAAAATTATTAATTAGTATAGATTTTATATATAATTATAGCATTAAAATTAACTTTATTAACCCTAGGGTTATTTTCTAATCTATATATAATATAACTATACCTAGCTATATTTTCTGCCCTATTAATATAGTTCTAACTAGGAGGGTTATTATAATATACTATATTACTATACTGCTATATAGCTTAGAATTAGTGCTAGTTTTCTAGAAGGACTATATAGTATATAAGGCCACTAGTATTTATTATTTTGTCTTAAAGAACTACTAGATTTTTAATAGTATTATAAATTATAAGTAGGTAAAATACTTACTAATTTATAACTTTATAGACCTTTTAATTTATATTAAGCCTAACTAAAGGCTAGGGAACCTTTAAGGCCTAAATATAGTAGACTCCTATTTTACTATAAATAATATTAAGACCTTCTTTACCTTTTATAGTTATAATATTAATATTCTATAGGGCTATAAAGAGCTAGTAGTGCTAAAGAATATCTTTCCTTTTAAAGCTAAGGGAGATAATAAGGATATTACTAATAACCTTAACCCTAAGGTAGTTAATAATAGTATCCCTTTATATAGTATTATATATCTAGATAATATTCTATTTATTATAAATAAATTTAGTATTAAAATTATAAATCTTAACTTAATAGCTATAGAAAAACTTATTAAACTTACTAATAAATATAATATTTACTATAACTAAAAGGTAGTGCTAATATTTAAGGAGGAGTAAATATATATTAATTTTATTAATAGCTAGCAAAATTAACTAAAACCCTTATAAGTATATTACTTAGGTAGAAAGGATTTTAAGAAATTCTATAAGATTTTTAATAAAAAGTATAAAGCTAGTAAGGTATTTTACTTAAGGGTAAGTAAAAAGGCACTATACCTATACCCTAGCTTTTTTATTTAGTATAATACTAAAAAAGAATATAAAGAAAGGGTAGTAATTAATATAAGGCTTATAAATAGTATTACTATTCTAAATATATATCTTTTACTTAACTAAGGGGATATTATAAAGGATATATATAGAAAGTATTAAATATCCCTCCTTAATGCCTTTAGTTTCTTTAACTAACTCCTAGTATAGTATAAATACTATAATAAAATAGTAATTATCTCTAAAAGAGAAATTAAAGTATTCTATATTATAATATAAGGATATAAGAATTCCCTAGTATATACTTAATGCTTTATAGATAAGTAATTCTATAAATACTATACCTTTATATAAGTATATATTAATAATATTATAATTTTCTTTAATACCTTTAAAAAGCACCTAGCCTACCTTAAAATTATATTTAAAATCCTTAAGAAATGCTATTTATATATTATAGCTAAGAAGTTATTTATTAGCTATTTATTAATTTAACTCTTAGGTTTTATTATAAATATAGAGGGTATTATTAATATTA
>SRPW01000558.1:0-19214 GCA_018360225.1 Claviceps pusilla | reverse complement strand
TTTAGGTCGCAGCTGGGGCGCCACGTGCTCTCACTCGTTGCCCTGGTTGTTCTTCTGTGACGAACCAACTATAATAATGAAGGCATTATTCTATTCGTGTAAAATGAAGGGGAATATTTATCAAAGTTGGGTACATACAACTTTATAAACTTACATGTAGTGTATAAAGCCGCATATACATTACTCGAAAAAAAAAAAAAAAAAAAGGTACATCATTACTAAAAGCGGATGCGTACTACATATACGCACTACATAGATTGCAGGTATGGCACCCCTAGAAGACTACATGTCCGTACTCACCCATGTTTTCTTCGTCGCTTATTCAAGGGTACTCAGCCTCGTCTCATCGCTTCCAAAACAACGCCGCGGTGGAATTACGCCTCGCAACCAGATAACCATTTCGTTCACAACGCGAAAGGGTCGGGAAAATGCACTTTCGGCGCGTCCTCGCCGACTTTCCAGCCGTGTGGACGGGGTCGGCGTGTTCTGCCGCGCCATGTCGCGTACTGCGGCGGTAAGAGAGGAGCAAAGGATTGCTACGCAGTTAGGTAGGTATTTGATGCCGCAGGGGCTACATCTCACCAGCTATCCACATCTCTTCCATTGCTTATTGGAGCTTATCGCCAACCTCCTCGAACGAGTTGTTGTTTGAAGTTTGAAGTGTGGATAGGGTACGGAGGTGTTGCCACTCGAGGCATCAAGTATTACTGGCCCTTCCATCGGCCGACAAACTGCAATGTTGCAGGAGATACATATGCTGTCAGCAAACGATTGAAACATGTGTTTTCACTCGCTGTTCAATGAGCGGACAAGTTGCAGGGCATATGTTGTCAGCAAAGGATTGCAACGCGTGGTTTAACTAGCCATTCAACGAGCGGACATGCTGCAGGTAATATTTCGAGTGTAAGTAGCCAGAGAGAATCCACGACAGAAAAGTGTGCAACAAAATCCGGAATATAAATAGAGGTGGTTATCGCACGCCTAGGACCGCGGGACACAAGAACTGGGAGAATAGTTTCCAATTTACATTTTCTATGTAAGAACCTTGTCTAAGTCATGTTTGTGTATTCCATATGCCTTTGCATACGCTGTCTGATACTGATGAATTACATGCCGTGTCTGGCACGAACATACCGTTCTTTCACAGATATCTTTGAACCCACGTCTCCGTACTCCTTTGCCCCTCAAAGAGGCATAAATAAAGAACAGAAATCAAACACCATGAACTTCTTCTTGATCATTTCCCTCTTATCCGTCAAGGCATATGGCCTGCCGAGTTCCGAATCCGAGGTGATAACTGATGGAGAGTTTACCTACACGGGCGGAGACGTGCTACTGGACAACAAAATGGCACCGTTAACCTAGGAATCCCAACGTGTTCATTGACTTGTTGATATTCGAAGAAATCACAACGTCAAGTGCTAATGACACCTGACTGGCTCCAGGATTCACCCGCTGCACGCGACGTACGAAGCCGATGCTGGTGCTTTTGGTGCTTTGGCGAGGGTGAGTCATGCACACCTGGACGGTGTGATTGCCTTGGCTCCAACGGCTGCTACTCGTGCAATGGCAAGAGGCACGTTTGCCAGCCTGGACCAGGCTCCAACAAGTGCCTGGGATGATGAGCATTGAGGCTCATAGGATATGTTTGTCGTGTTGCAGCCCATCTCACGGCAAGATATCTTGGGCCTCGCGCGGGCATCTCGCTCGCGTCGTGCTGTGAAGTATGGATCTACATGACGGAGATCTTGCCCGTCATTCGCTATACGTACCTGTGTTTTGTGTTTTGTGTGTGTGGTTTTTGTTTGTCTGGTCTCCATCATCAAGTCATAGTCTTTAGTCCACAAGAACGGAAAATACACGCTCTCTTGGCAAGCTTTCATTATGCAAACAAGACACCCTATAACCTCGTGATTGTGTGAGAGCACGTACACCATCACTCCCATGGTTTAGAGGAAGAATCAAGGCGAGAATGCCGCTTTGTTTTGTTCTTGGTCTTGAAGGAAGAGTGGGTGAGCCGTGAACCTCCCATTCGCCACAAAACACCAAACTTGGTTATTTTGTCGCGTGCGAACAAGAAGGACTTGGAGAAGCACGTGTCGGTCAATATGCTGGCAGCTATACGCTGTATTGTCGCTGCCTGGCTTCCTGTTCTCTATCGATCGAAAGAATTCATGCTCAAGGGGGATATTGTTATCGTTATTGTCATGGGGGAAATGCACAATGAAAAATGACGGAAAAGGCACATGTACTTATCGGAGCAGTGTCAAGGAAGTCCAATAAGCTGTCACGGAATTATGGGGGTGGGCTGACCCGTTTCCCCGCTCAGCACCGCGAGAATAATAACAGGCGTCACGTGACGCGATCCCAAGGACATTCGTCTCGTGTCATCAACAACTACAGCTTTGGCCTCTCTCAAGGCTCAAGGCTTTCGTCCAGTAGCATTTCCATGCCCGTCGACATGGACACCCATGACTTCCCTTGCACCAAAGGGGCCGGCGACGACCTCCTTCCGACATCAGACTGGATTGCTCCAATGATCAATCCGCGCCTAGAACAGCCAGCCCTGATGGAGGCTGGCTCACAAAGGCTCCTTCAATGTCCTGTGTTCGTGACACAGTCGAAATTATACCATTATGCGTGCGCAATGGAATACCAAGAGCACCTGACGACATGGAAGGTGTGACAGGCCTTCCGTGGAATCGGGTACCGACAACATCTGAGCCATGAACACGTACCCTGGCCGAAGCCTGATCGAAAGCAAACGGCATGAGAATCTGATGCGCTAACGAGCGGCCCGTTTGTACCGAAACCGAACGCGACGATTGCAAAAGCTCCAGATGGCGAGTCGAATGGGCTTGAATACCGTTACTGGTGTCAGTGAGCTTCTCGTGAAAGCGAGCGCCCCAAATGTGCGACCTGGAACCTCTGGGCCATATTACACCGTGTTTACGGACGTCAGCAAGCTCCCATTGTATAAATTAACAGCATATGGCAGCACTAGAAGTAGGTCTAGCAGCCCATCTGGCATGATCTCTCTCTCTCCCGCTCTCTCCTTTCCCTCTTGGGAGACACAGTTTCTGCACTCTCCCTTCCACGCCAATCCCACTGGTTACGGCCCGAGTAGTTTTCCACAATCATTCATAGATCTTCGTGGTACTGAAACCACACATGTGACGGTGCCATCAAGTATACCAGGCCTCCAGGTCATACATTGTTGATTTGACTGACCATGGAGCGCTGAAAGAGCGCCATGTGTGATGGTTCTCTGGTGGTCTGCCATTCCGGGATATACTGGGCAAGACGCATGTTGTAAATGGTGGCGATGATGCAAATGTCACATGGCAGACCAGTCATTCAACATTGTCTGGTGTCTAGACTGATCTCTCGTCTCTGGTCTCTGGTCTCTGGTCTCTGGTCTCTGGTCTCTGGTCTCTGTCTCTTGGTGTTGCCCGGCGACCCACAACTGTAGGGGGCGTCTCGTGTCTGGTCTGGTGCATCCAGTGAAGCAGATTGATTGACAGTGATGCCACATGCAGTAAACCAGACTGCCTGGCCCCTGACCGGAGCCCTGACAGGAGCCCTGACAGGAGCCCTGGCCGGCTGGACTGCCCCCCCACAAGCAAAAGTGCCCCCACCATAGCAAAGCCCGTCAACCCACAACCAGTTACCACACCACCACTCGTTGATGATGCCGTAGATTACGCGCCAGGCCCTTTCCGTCCTACATACAAGCTCCCCGCGACGCATTCAACCTCGCTCCCCTCGCCGGCTCAACGCTTCTTTGTTTTTTGATTTTTGATTTTCTTTTTTTTAATTTTCTCCTTTGGTGGCCACAATCACCCAGCCGTAATCAAAACCGATTGGCATCGTCACCTCCCGAGAACACATTTTTGACATTTTGCATTCCATAGATTGCGGCCGCACTTGTCACCGGCGCTTGTGCATGGTTTGTACACTGCGAATTTTGGCGGAATCGGCTACGCCATCCGGTTCGGACTTGCTGCTCTTCTCGCTGCCTCTGTCCAATATTTCCCCGCCATGAGCGACTCTGAACCTATGCCGGCCACGCCGGACGAGATGGAGACATCAACGAAAGACGAGTCCGCGACCTCCCCTGGCCCTGGCGTAGGGGCTGAGTCGTCCGATGCCGATGCCGATGCTCCTGATGCCCTGCCGACTTCATCTTCGTCACGGCTCCTCGACGACGACCAACCCAAACTGATGCCCTCGCTCCGATCCGTCTCCGACCCGCCAAACATGAATCCGAATTCCACAGCCATGGGGCTCCTCGGCAAGGCGAGAAAGCCTCCGCCATTTGCTGCTGCTGCTGCTGCCGCCGCCGTCGCCGGCGCCATGGAGAACGATGTCATGGCCAGAGCGCGGGCTCTGCACCAGGCGCGCATGGGCAAATCCTCGATGGCATCGTCGCCAAACTCCCCTTCACCTGCATTCTCTGGCGGCATGCCTGGACGGAATGGATTCCCTGGCTTGGCCATGCCGCCGAGTGCGATGCATCGACCGAGCGCCGTGCCGCACCCTCGATCAGACCCCGTGCTGAAGCCGTCTCTGAGCGAGAGAAGAGCCAACAAGTTCGGCATGAAGCTGTCAGAAATGGGCAGTGCCACCTCAACGCCCACGCCCGGTCTCAAACGAAGCGGTGCGCCTAAACTGTCAGACATGGCGGGCAACTCGTCCCCCGGCGGGACACGGCCCATGGGACCAGGACTTGGCTCAAAAATGGACGATTTCAAAAAGTACATTGATGCCGACAGGGGCTGGATCACATTCGATGGCGCGGCCACCATCACGAAGACGGGCGTCAACTTTGCCAGCGGCCAGACCTTCAGCATATCGCTTGATGAGATTCAAATACAAGGAGAGCTTGGCAAAGGCAACTACGGCACCGTGTATAAAGTCCGACATGCCAAGCCACAAGGACCGCGCTTTGGTCAGGGGCTCTCCGGCGTCCGCCTGCCGCACTCCGTCTCGGATCCGGCCATCACCGCCACCAGAAGGAACCACGCCGACGTTGTTGCGGTGGCCGGCGGCGGCGAGGGCGGCGGCGAGGGCGACGGGACCACCGGCAAGATGATGGCCATGAAGGAGATCCGACTGGAACTGGACGACGCGAAATTCTCCACCATCCTGAAAGAACTGGTCATCCTGCACGAGTGCGTGTCGCCGCACATCATTGACTTTTACGGTGCCTTCTACCAAGAAGGAGCCGTATACATGTGCATCGAGTACATGGACGGAGGTTCGATCGACAAGCTGTACTCCGGTGGCATTCCCGAGAACATCCTGCGCAAGATCACATACTCCACCGTCATGGGACTCAAGTCGCTCAAGGACGAGCACAACATCATACACCGCGACGTGAAACCGACCAACATCCTGGTCAACACCAGAGGCCAGGTCAAGATTTGCGATTTCGGAGTCAGCGGCAACCTGGTGGCGAGCATAGCCAAGACCAACATCGGATGCCAGAGCTACATGGCGCCCGAGCGCATCTCTGGCGGGGGCTCGGCGACGCCCGGCGCGTCGGACGGGACATATAGCGTGCAGAGCGACATTTGGAGCTTGGGCTTGACCATAATCGAGTGCGCCATGGGCCGATATCCGTACCCGCCCGAGGTGTCGTCGACTATTTTCAGTCAGTTGAGTGTAAGTTTTTTCTGGGGCACGTTAAAGGACTTCTATATATACTTGTACATACATATACACGTATATGTATGGATATATGTTGTCTTTGTCCTCAACCCTGTTACCACAAACCAACGGAATCGCTGACTTGCTGCTTCCTCCCCCCCCCCCCCCCCCCCCCCCCCCCCCCCTCCCCACCCTTTCTAGGCCATCGTGGAAGGTGACCCGCCTGATCTCCCCAAGGAGGGCTACTCCGATACCGCTCAGGGCTTTGTTTCGAGCTGCCTACACAAGATCCCCAAGATGCGCGCCACCTATGCCATGCTCCTGAGCCATCCGTGGCTACAGGCATTCTCCAAGCCCCAAACCATCAGAGAGGAGGCCGAAGAGGGAGAAGAAGCCGACAAGATTGCCGAAGCCGTTGGCCACATCAAGCTCGGGGCGGACGACACGGCCGACGAGGAGGTGGCGGAGTGGTTGAGGAATGTTCTTGCAGGGGGCAAAGCCAAGTCGGCAGAGGACGTCAGTGCATCCCGTCCGGCTCTTCACGCGGTTCCGTTGGATACTGTCAGTCCAGCCGGCAGCCCGCCCTTGAGCGACGGGCCTTGAACGGGTTTGATATGTATATATATTTGATAATTTTTTTCTGTTTCTTTTCTTTTTTTTTTTCTCTTTTCCTTTCTCGCTTTGTCTTTTTCTTTCTCCCTTTTTTCGTCTTTTTTACCCTTCATCCCGTCAGTTCTTCCCACCTTTCCACCAAGCACGCACAAAGAGCACGCCGTGAAGCGACGACCCGACTGTGCCGTGCCGCGCCGTCCACGTCTCCTGTCCTCGCGGCACTCTCGTGCCCCTTGCTTTTGATTCTAGTACCAAGGTGCAGCCGCGCCAATCATGCGCCGCTGGAGGCATCTGTACATGTCGAAACGCTGCGCCGACCATTGAAATGCATCCCTTTTCAAACCAAGGGAAATATACTCAACCCGCCGTCCGGGCGTCCCATGCCCCCCTCCCCCCTTTTTCCTTTTCCGTCGTCCCTTATGCGGAACTCGTTTCCACGGTGCATATCTTTTGCAAGTCCGGCGTTCTGCACGCGGGACGAACCGAAGGGCAGGTTTGTGTGTGTAGGACGGATTGTTGGAAAGGTGTATGGACGGGAAACGGATCAAGGAAGGCAAAGACAGTGGGAAAAGAAGAACCAGCCAAGACCGAGCACGAGACCAACACGAACAAGTCAGGATGTAAAGAAGATGCAGCCATAATATGTGTGGACTTGGGTGCGTAGTGTTTATGTGTGTCGTCTCTGAAGCCAGCCCCTATTCATGCTTCGCGGCGACTCAATCTGCCAATTTCGTGTATTCTCACCTGGCTATCATCCTTGGTGATATTTATCAAGAGATGTATGTAATATCCAGTCCTGGTCCTGGGTCCTTGGGTCCCCAGGCCCGTGGATTAGGTGAAGGAGATGTATGAAAAAAAAGGTGCTTGGTGTAGGGGAAGTGGAGAAAAGGGATGGAGCTTTGGTGGGATGAACACTGGGTGTTGCCGTCAGATGGGTTAAGTGCTATTAGATTGGTTCACGTGCTAGCTGACAGATTGCTTTCCTACGAAATGAAAAGCTATGAAAGAAAAAAAAGGCCATCAAGGCGCTGAGAGAAGGAAGATATATTCGTAGGCAAAAGCCCTAGGATCAGCCCTGTAACGGCGTGTCTGACACTGTTAGAGGGCTGATCCCACCGCCATGGCAAATTGTGCATAGCATGTACAGCATACACAGTGGGAGGCGGGTCGTTTTCGATACCCAAGTCCCTAACCTGACGCATCTAACGCCCAACGATACCGAAACTACGCAAACACCACCACCACCCGCAAGGCCTACTCGAGACACCCTGTGCACGCATCTCAGAAGCACCATCCCCAGTCACGAGTCCAGCAGACACGCAGCACAAGAATTCAAGAGACACAAGACCGCACAGAAAAAGATTCTAATAAATCAAGCCTGACATCAAGATTGAAAAAAATACATCTCTTCATGTAGCTGAAAGCAGTTTTCAATGGAGCACCAGGTACGTTCGGACTAACAAGATGGGAAGAGACAACAGGAACAGGCGTGATATTCATTACTATTAAGAAGAATAGAATGTACATGTTTTGCGTGGGCAGTAACATGTGGCGGGAGGGCTGGGGGGTATCGCATACCCTGCGACGGTTCCAACGAGTGAGGGTTCCAGGTATTTTATGTCCCTAGGCATAGAAAAAAAACAAAGGAAAAGATGAAGAAGAAAATGAAGACGAAAAATAAAGAATTAAATAAAATAAAGAATAGAAAAAGAAAAAAAAGAAAAAGATTAATATCCCCAACAGCCTGAGTATATACACCGGTTCATTAGCCAAGGTGCATTTTTTCGTCTTTTCCGTCTTTCGTAATGAAAGCGTCAGCGTCAGCGTCGTGATGAACAAGTGTCAAGAGAATCAATGTTTTGCGTCCTGGGTGCAAAT
Organism: Claviceps pusilla; assembly: GCA_018360225.1. NCBI lineage: Eukaryota > Fungi > Ascomycota > Sordariomycetes > Hypocreales > Clavicipitaceae > Claviceps > Claviceps pusilla. The sequence continues at coordinate 11,072 of SRPW01000558.1, read as the reverse complement.
CCTGGGAGTAGTATGGGCCCAAGGAGATTGTTTGGGAGGGAAATGAAGAAAATAAAAAGATTAAAATGGAATAAATAATTAAACAAGAATTGGAGCGGTGTGTATGGAAATCAGGCGTCTCTGTGAGCTGTGATGATCGGCTTTTGAGGAAGGGTGTGCATGATGATGCGTTGTAAAAGGTCCGGAATGCACCTCACGGGCTCTTCAGGCCATTGAGGAAACCCCTTCGGCTTACGAGTATTCCTCCTTGACGCGACGACCATCGTACGATCGCGTGCTGCGACGCCGGGAGAACATGCCGCGACCGCCGCCGCCGCCGCCACCAGCAGCGGCATTCGTCTTGTCGCCGCGCATGCCCATGGCGAACAGGACGATGGCGACCAGCAGGGCGGCATAGGAGCCCCAGATCCAGCCAAAGGCGTAGCTCCCGATGGAGGCCTCGCGGCCGGCGTCGCGGAACCGGTCGCGCGCCATGACAAAGGTGGCGGTGAAGAGGGAGCTCGCGACGGTGTGGCAGACGAGGGCGAAGGCGGCGACGAAGAAGCTGAGGGCGGCGCCGAGACGTCCGCAGCAGGCGAGAAAGCCGGTGAAAAAGGCCAGCGTCTCGAAGAAGAGGGTGATGAGGATGAAGACCCAGCCGAAGCGCCACATGTAGAAGAACTTGTGCGAGGTGGTGCCGCCGCCGTAGCTGCCGGCCAGTCCGTCAGGCACGTTCTGGGCACCGGCATCCCACGCCCAGCCGACGGGCATGCCGGCCTTGGCGCCGGTGCAGTCGAGGTTGTTGTCGCCGCAGACGTAGAAGTAGGTCCATTGGGACCATTGCCGGGCACCGGTGATGCCGTCGGTGTTGGCGCGCAGGAAATACGTCCTGTCGAGCGGGGTGGAGTCGTCGACGGCGGAGAGGATGATGAAGTAGAGGAAGAGCATGGACGTGGCCAGCATGATGAGGCCGCCGAGGCCGAGGGGGAAATCTACAGAGGTGCGTGGACTGTTAATTGCCATGATCCATGGTTCATGACCGGGGGCTGTGTCTCGTCCTGGACGGGACGGGGGGGGGGAGCGGATAAATTGCAGGGGCAACGTACTCTTGGCCATTGTGAATGATGGGCCTGTACGGGTGTGAAGCGTATCGGCAATCGGTCGGGACTGCGGTCGCGATGCAGGGGGACAAGGAGTCAGGGCTCGGGGTTCTCTTGATGCCGGCAATATGCACGAACGGGCGGGCCACGAGTGAAGCGAGGAGCGGATGGCAGGAGGATGGATCAGATGGAGGGGCGCCGTCGCCAGGTAATAAAGCCCTCCGTTCTGTAAGGGCTGCTGTCGGTGACTTTAGACTCCAGTCTCCGGCCTCCAGTCGTCGTGCTTTGCTGCGACCACAAGTCGTCACCCCCTCGCAGCTCGAGGGCAGCTTGGGGCTTTTGCAGCCGCCAGATCAAGTCTGGTGGGGCTGCAAATGGGGTTCGTCAACTGGTAGCTGGGGACGATGACGACACTAGCAGACGCTGCAACGCTGTCATTGGGTGCGTCAACCCGGGAACTTGCTGTCATGGTTGACGTCACCATGGCGACCTGGCAGCTGGCAGGCCGCAGCTGGCAGGCCGAAGCTGGCTGGTCGCAGCTGGCAAGCTGACATTTTCGTTGACGATACCCATACATCTGGAATTTGAAGCGCCTCTTGCGCGATGCGAGCGAGCTGGGCATCTTCTGTCCGCCATGCCGACGACCCGAGGAATAGTCCTTCAATGTATTTTACGCAGCGCGTTTCTCGGCAAGAAAGCCCTCGCCCGAGAACAGAAACCATGATGGATACATTGGAGACGAACAAGCATCGCCATTGCCCATGCCCCCCGTTCTAGCACAACGACCAAAGCGGGCTCTACCGACCTCGATGCCCATCCCGTTGGACGAGCTCAACGCCAACGCCAGCCAACGCCATCGTCATCGCTAATTGGCCCGCGACACGCCGGTGATGTCATTCAGCCGACTAGCCTAGCCAAATCACCAGTATCCCCTTGGTGTACCTATCCATACTTATATAATAAGTTATTGGAGGAGGAGTGAGTAGCTTCCAATCAGCGATTCAAGAAATATGGATAAGTACAATGGTGTAGCCTTCTCGGCATCAAGGGGATGAAGCAATTCAAGTTTCCGTCCTATCCAGATGCTCTCCACCTCGACTACCGGTATAACAAAAAAAAAAAAGCTTCTTAGTATCATAACCGATTCACCTCATTGTGCCATTTCCAGCACAACCCGCTCCGTGCATTGGAACCCGGAGCCTTTCGAGCTTTTCAGACACAGCGCCTAATAGATTATCCAAAACGAAACTTGTGTACTCAAGCGGCCAACGAGTCGAATTGCTATTCGGCCAACGTGGCCTCGACGGACTGCCGACTGTTGTAGCCGAATCAAGGCGTCACTTGCACGGCCCTCGATTAGCTTCATCTCTTCTCCAGTTCGGACGGCTGCTAGTCGAGTACATGGCGTCATTGGATCACAGCTACGCTAAACGACTGTGAACTCGAGTCAAACGTCATGACCGTCTCGAAGCCTTGTCGAGTCTACAGAGGGCAATACCTCTCACCCTTTTTTGTAACAGAGCGTTCTCGGTCCTAAATGTGTTCAGCCTCGAGGATGCACGGTGGTGAGCTCGCACACAGCATGAACGTGTTGTAAGATTTTCATAAAGCTAGATGTTTCCGGTCGTCCTCGTCCATCTTTTCTAGTATTTTTTCTTGGTTTTTTTTCTTCTTTTTTATTTTCATGGGTCCGAATTTTGATTGTCCGAGGTATTCTAGGTAAAGTTGACCCAAACTTGTTGTGCAAGCTCCTCTAAGCACTGCATTCATACCTCCGTCATTCTGCCGGTCAATTCTTCGCCGCGGCAACATTCTTCAATTAGCTTCATGCGTTCACACGACATTTCATGGACAACAACATGCGAAGTCATCGGGGGCATACATGGCCATTTCAAAAATAAAGAGAGAAAAGAAGCATTTGAGCGAGTGATGGAATTTGTCTATGACATGGAAAGAAAAAAAAGAAAAAAGAAAAAAAAATCAATTGAGTGGGCAGGGAAAAAGAAGGGCTTCGCCGGGGATCGAACCCGGGACCTCTCGCAGATGGAGCTTGGGGTGTGACCCTAAGCGAGAATTATACCACTAAACCACGAAGCCGGAGAGATGGTCCCAATTTGTTGAAGACAAGCGGGAAATTAGGGCCTATCAAAGTAACGTTCTTTAGTGGGCTGGGTCGCTGTCCAAACACGCTTCACTCGTCTCTCGCGATCTTTATCGGCACCATCGCTGAGCAGTACATGTTGCCTCAATCAGCAACTAGAAAATCCAACAACAGCCTCTGCCGCTGAATTCCACAATCGCGGCCCTGTCCATCAAATAGGCCCATCCCCTCCGCAGAGTCTAATGCCTCAGAAATAATGCCTCGCATAGCCCTCATGCGCCCTCACTCCTCCGCAGTCTCAACACACGTTCTCGCCCTCCATGTCGCGAACCCATCCCGCCGCTCCATATGGCCATGCGGCACTCGCACTATCCCTTCTCCCGCACAGGGCCTTTCTTTCCGGAAGTGGTCTCACTCACACAGCCGCCTCCGCATCCTAGAACACGTCCATCTCAGAGGACAGAGTTCTCCCAGCGGCTTCATCCCGTACTCCCACGCCGAAGAGGCGCAGGAGCAGCACCGCACGCGCTTCCTATCCTGGAAAGGCCTCTCCGAGGAACAGCGAAGAACGGCAGGTCTCTCTGGCGAAGAGCCGAAACCGCGTCTGCTCTCGTTCGAGGCCGAGCCCACCTTCACGCTGGGTCGTCGGCAGGATAACCTCACGGCCGAGCAGACGGCTCGGTTGCAAAGGCCGCTGCACGTCGGGCCCATGCCGCTGCTCGCGCCGCCCACGCACATCTTCATTCCGCAGGTCAGGAAGACGAATCGCGGGGGACTCACGACGTACCATGGCCCGGGGCAGCTGGTTCTCTGGCCCGTCCTGGACATGCACTCGCGCTTGTACCCCAAGTACGGGGTCGCGTCGTACGCCCATCACCTGGAGACGACGACGCAGCGCCTTCTGGCCGAGCGGTTCGGCATTGAGACGTACGTGGAGCGCGACGAGCCCGGCGTGTGGGTGTCGACGTCTTTGGGACAGCCGCGCAAGATCGCCGCGCTGGGGGTGCATCAGCGACGGTACGTCACGGCACTGGGCGTCGCGGTCAACATTCACGTTCCGGTGACGGGGGGCGAGGCCTTCAACCCCTGGGCGCGGTTCGTTCCCTGCGGCCTGGATGGCAAGTTGGTGACTTCGGTGGCGGCGGAGGTGGGGAGCGATGCGGCGCTCGAGTACGGCTTAAGCGACCTGGCCGGTCACTGGGCGGTGCTTTTCGAGGAAGGCATGCTGGATGAGGGGAAGAGGCGTGGTGAGAGGAGCAGCGAGGGACAAGACCGGCTTGGACGGTGACTTGATCGGCGATGCCCTATGGGTTTGGGGCCATGATGAGCGTGGGTTTGATCTTGCACGAGTCAAAGCTGCGATACCACGGTATGTTGCTTTCAAGACGCGAGAAACGGGTTTTCCTTTAGTTTTTTCTCTCTTTTTTTTTCCCACCCCAAGCCAAGTACTCAGAACATTCCAAACGCGACGTCTGTCCTAATTCACACGTTCGGCCCGCCGACTAGATACACGTGATTAATGATGCGTACAGATGTATGTACACCACCACGTCGCGAGCATTTGAGCAACGCTGTGGTTGCACGGCCCAGCCCAATCTTTTTCCCCAATACTTTTATGTATGCTCTCGAGTATTGAGGTTTAAAGCAGGACCCTCTCCACTCGTACTTTGTATAGGGTACGCGTACGATGCGGCTATTCGTAATCATGGTTCACACTGCGCCGCGGTCATGACAATAAGCCATCTGACGCTCCAAGCGGCACCAATTCGTCGCCCAAGTACTCCTATTCATTGTAGCGTCATCGCGAATATATCATCGGTGGGTTTTCATGCTGGCCATGTACCGCCGTGCATTGCCTCATATCTTCGTTCCTCGAAAAAAGGACCGTACTAGATCCTGTGCGAGTTGTCTTTTTCGCCAATGGGAAAAAAAAAAAAAAAAAACTACGTGCCCATCCAGTGGACATGAAACGTTTACGAGAGGCATCCATGTTCTGCGGCTCGTCCCGTGGCGTCGGGACGTTAGATACTGCGGGTTGGTTGGTGTAACTCGAGCTGGATAACTCGTGGTCCATCCTCCAGCCCGACTTCTTCCTTTCACACTCTGGCTCATCCCCCGTCCGCGCAGCCATGTCGAAGACAAGTATTACCCTATCGCTTCTGATCGTCGGCATCGGAATATTGTACCGGCGGCGTCGTCGGGAGAAACCCTTTGCGTCGCCGCCCATCGGGCCCAACCGTCCATTCGTCCTGGTTCCCGTACCCGGGCCTGGGTCCTCTTTGTGGAATGACTTTCTTAGGTTCTTATCGTTACGTCTCAGCATTACGTTAAGCACATCTGTTCCTTGTTCCCTTTGTTATTTACTCTTCTCCTACGACAAAAGGCGCCAACAAAAAGAAATAACCCAGTCAAACAACTCCCAGTTCCGTCCAGCGCACTCCGATAGCGACGATGAAGCTCCCCAGACAGGATATACACCTCATCCACCCCCTCGACAGAAAAAGCATCAAGATCTTCACAGAAATGGAACACATCAGCCTGCTGCCGTATTCTATACCTCTGTCGGGCCAGCGTCGGGCTTCCAGGCCATCAGCGAGAGCTTGTTCACCGACCCTGATGACATCTATGGGTATTGTGAGGCAGCGTTTGCGGCATCTGGCCCGACGATCGAATGCGGACTGGGCAGCTGGCTTTTTGATATGCTTTCCTGTTCCATGGTCTGAGGTGGGAAGGGTCCGTTTGGCGACGCGGTATTTCGTCACAACTTGAGGTGGGCGTTTTCTTTTTTTCTTTTTTTCTTCAGTCCTTTTCTTTCTGGCAGTGCTACGTACTAAGACTTGGCAAGCACAGACTTGTTGTCCAAAACTTGCAGTCACTTGACCGTCCGATCCCGCTGCCTACACCAGCCGAGCTCCGGTCAGCACGCCATATGTTCGTGAGATTGCATCCAAGAATCGATTCATCAGGGCGCGTATGCAGACGTCCGCGAAGACGCCGCGGAAGCAACATTATTCGCACATTTGGCTTGTTCTTATGCGTCGATGGACATGGCTCTTGGACTGCCACACCTACTGCCATATCTGAGCGTGATGGTAGGATTGATTTCCAACATCATCAACCTCATATCGTGGGCCATTTGTCACATTATCGCCAATCCAGGGCTTGAGACGTCTCCGAGGGAAGAGCTCGAGGAGGCCAGTAGCGGGGACAGCAACAGGGACAGTCGAGGAGCTCTCGGACCCTGGCACGGCCTCGGTCGACATTGAGCACATTCGCAACTCTTGCCCGCTCCTCATGGCGACGTGGTACGAGCTCTTGCGGGTGTAATGGAGATGTGCCCACTGTGCGCAGATTGAACAAAGATGGCCTCTTTGGCGAGGACATTGAGCTGAAGAAGGGGTCGGTCATCGTGAGCCCTATCCATCCAAGCGACATTTTTGATGCAACCATCTGGGGCGGAGACGCGCATGTCTTCCGACCTGGTCGGTTTATACACACCCGGGGGTCTCGACGGATCAACAGAGAGCTCGCCAAGCACCTCCCCGTCTTTGGGCTCCCGGGCATGCACCAATGTCCCGGCCGCTACCTCGGCCTCACCATGGGCGCTGACCGTGCTGACCCAAGTCATGGTCCATCTGGAGATACGGCCCAAGCCAGGCGATGGCTCGGAGAGGGGACTGGTGCCGGCTCGTAAGGAGACTGATTTGGGACTGCCTTCGCTGGGACGAGATCCTCCCGTGACGCTGAGGTGCTGTGCATACAGCCGGAGAAGTGCGCTTGAGATTCGAGAATCTGAAGCTAGGCATGTAAAAGTGAGGCCCGAAGTTTGATGGTCAATTCAGGCGGGCCCAAGCAGGTCGCCTTGCCCTTTCACGCTCTTCTGTCTGTGGCGTTGCATTGATTTCTCCCGTTCAATCGTGGCAAGATGGCCCCTACTTGCGATGCGTGGGAAAGCCCACTTGGCCTAGCCCCTTGCTCGTCCTCGTTTACGCGCCATGTCCTCCATGCGTGTATCTAGACTGCGGGCAACTCACGGGGCATCGTTGCAAACATACACATGCCGTGAGATGATTGCCACTTTTCTACACCGAAACTGCAAAAAGATTCCGAATTACCTCCACTCACCAACTGTCCAAGATACAGACGGTTCCACTCGTGTCAGATTCCGGATTCCGGATCCCCAGACTCCCCCGCACCAAATCTGCCGGCGGACGGGAAATCCGCACGGGAATGCGCCTCTCTCGACACTTCCACCAGGCCAATCGGAGACGTTCGGCACTGTAAAACTACCCGAGAAGCGGAGAATCAACCAATCAGGACTTTTCGGTTCCGCTACGACGCGAGAACCCTGCCGGCATGCGTGGCGGATAGTTGTAGATGGCGAGAACTGCGAAAACCCATGATGTGTTTGTGAGAAAGCTCACGCATCGAAATGCATTGCTTCTGTTTTGGAACAGGCGCCGCGCTGGGATATACAGAAATGGTGGTCGCCCAGCCGTGGGTCGATGACATGGCGACTGTTCCGTCTAGACGAGGCAAACGATTCCATGCCATGCTCGGAGACGGTGTCAAAAGGCTCCAGATCTACTTTGTTGCCCCATGGTTTGTGTTTCTGCAGTCCGTTTCCCAAGGTCGTCTTGATGCATGTCTCTAGCCACTTGGTCGGCATGATTATCGAAGATTGTGACTGCATGGGTATCATCATGGTTCTTACGGATACGGCGCCGAAACATGCATGGTGAGTCCTTCACGTATGGCTCGTTGGATGAAAAACCGGCAGACCAACAGCGCACATGCTCGTCGGTAACAGGCTTTCCAAGGACGAGGAGGCAGAAGACTGCGGCAACGAGGGATGCTCGATTCCTGGAGCGGAATGCACAGAAAAGAGCCACCAGAGCATTTTACTCTCCTACACGAGGATGCGGATGAAGTCATTCACGGCGTGATATCATCTGCTCTGTTCGACACTCCCACTTGACATGCATGGAATCGACTCCCGCACGCGATGACTTGAGTTTCCGGGCCTGTCGCTGCGGGCTGCGTTCGGGCAGCTCATTCTCGGGACTATTGCCTCATCCGTCTTCATGGCATGCTTTGCAGATTGTATGCTGAGACTGGTGCTTTGACGGAAAGACGATCCCGATGGCCGTACGAAACTGGATTTAGGTTGCATTTTTCTTTTTCTTTTTCTTTTTCTTTTCTTTTCTTTTCTTTTCTTTTTTTTTTTTTTAAAAAAAAAAAGTCCCTTTCCACAAAGCTGTAGAGAGAAAAAATCCGGGGAAATAGCAGGAACCAATGAACATATCATTTTTTTTCCCTCTTTTTTTTTCTCTTTTCTAATGGCCTCCAGGAGCTGCTGCATCTCGGAGAGGAACTGGATTGGGTTTCTCTCCTTTGTCGTTTTGCTCACCACCGCACTTGAAGCTTGGAGTTGATGCAAACGTGACGTGGACGATCGAGAAGTCGAGCCGTAGCTTGGGCCTGCTGACCTGCTGACGCTGCGATGTCTTGGACATGATGCATGGTGCTTATTCATTTCTCGTCTCGCGTTGCCGGCATTTGCATGTTGATACGGACCCGATGCTCACGCGTGTCAAGGAGGACCTTTTGCTGGTAGGGCCCCCCCGGACATGTGGCGGCGGCTCATCGGTGTCGGTTTTCGTTTCGAACCTACCTGGCCTTTCCTCTGGTCATCGGAAAGGTGCACTTCAAAACCGCTTGCAATTTGTTCACTCTCGGGTACTGGATGAAAACCATCCATCACAAGAAGCACAAGCCGCGCAGACATGTCTGGCAATATAAAACCCCGAGAAATGGATCCTGATGTGCCAAAAATGAAATAATAAAAAAATCGACATCCTAGACGCTACGATAGTAAATGCAGAGCAACGAATCTCTTGGAAAAGGAAGTGAAACAAATGATAAAAAACACAATGCACTTGTATTTAAAAAGAAAAACAAGAGAAAAAGGAAAAAAGGAGAAACAAAAAAACGAAACAAAAAAAGGCTGTCCGAGATATTCAAAGACCCTCAAACTATCTCCGCCGGAGATGCGAGAGAACATGTCGTCTAAAACGAAATGCTGACGCAATTCATTCAATCTAGCTGCTTTCTTGGACAATTCGTCTTTCTCACAAATCTGTCTTCAAACATATCATTTCCCCCTCCTCTACATGTCGGGATTGCGTTTCCTACCGAAAGCCATCGCGATGAGCTATTGTTGTGAGTGAGCAGGAGCAGCAGCCGCGGTGGAGTAGCCTTGCGCCTGCTGAGCGGCATGAACACGGCCGAGAGATTCACTGGCGGCTTGTGCGGCGCGGCGAAGTCGGGACTCGAGGTTTGCGTCTCCCAGCATGGCGCGGCCGTGGGTGATGAACTCGTCGTAGACGGGAGCAAAAGAAGGGTCCTTGAAGTCGCATCCGTAGTAGAAGAGCACGCTCCCGTTCTTGTTGAAGCTGCCATCGGCCTTTTCGAAAAACCACGTCAGGTTCTCATCGCTTTCGCTCACGGTCCAGGCGAGGCGGGCATTGTCCTTCTTGACGGCCGCGAAAACATTCTCAGCCACGTTGGTGAGCCAGCCGGGCTTGGTAATGGTCAGGGTCGCCAGAGTGCCCATGGCCCGATCCTGGTTCGGGGGCATGACAATGGCCAGGCACTGCATGGTATCGTCGTAGTAGGCCGTGAAGGGGTTCTCCTTGAGGAAGTCGATGTAGCGGTCAACGGTCGCCTCGGCATCCAAGCCCTCGCGGTCGCGGATCAGAGTGCTCTTGAGCATCTCGAGATCCTCAAACTCGTCTATGGACGTGACTTTTTTGATCTTGTCGCCGCGACGGATCAGGGTTCCGGCGCCCGAGTCGGTAAAGAGCTCCTTTTGCAGATCGCTGGGATGAATAATGGCCACACTGGAGCTGCGAGGCAGCGTGTCCAAGAGCTCCTTGATCTCCTTGATCTTGAGACGTGTTCCGTATCGACACCAGGACTGCGACATCAGACTGTCAAACTCGGCATCAAGGTTGATGTGAGAAATCTTTTGACCTTCGCCATCGAACAGTCCGCCCTTTTCGGAGAGGTAGACAACCTTGAGAGGCTCGAGGGCACGGGCAAGCTCAGCAGCGGCCACGTCGGCGTTGACGTTGAGCAGCCGCCCGTCCTCGGATTCGGCCATGGATGTCAAGACGGGGATGTAGCCGGCCTCGATGGACTTTTCGATGGCCGCCTTGTTCACCTTGGTGATCTTGCCCACATACTGCCATTTTTCCTTGTTCAGATAATCGGCGGTGAAGACACCAGACAAGGAGCGCGTGGCCACGCCGAGCTCGTCCAGACGGTCGATCAATCGCAGGTTTTCTTCGAGAAACAAGTTTCGCGCAATGCCGAGCGTCTTGGCGTCCGTCACGCGAATCCCTTCTTCGAACTGAGGCTCAACACCGGCCTCCTCCAAGAGACGGTTGAGCTGGGGGCCGGCGCCGTGAACAATGACGGGATACAGGCCAAGCTCGTAGAGAAACAACAAGCTCCTGCAGAGCTCATTGATGTATTCCGTCAAGATGGCGCCGCCGACCTTGATGACGGCGAATTTCTGAGACGAGACGGACGTAAAGAGCTTGAGGTACTGCTGGCCCTCGCGCTTGCTGCCGATACTGTTGATCGTCTGGGCGACGATTTCTCGCGTGCGGTCGCGGGCAGGCGGCGCGGCCAAGGGGCCCGTGGTGGACAAGGCTCGGCATAAGGCAATGTTGGGAATTCGGATCTTGGTCTGAGCTGCAACGGATGAAGCTGCTCTGGGTGCAGCTCGACGGAAGCCCGCCCGGGTCACGGCAGCCGTGGCAGACAACATCATCAAGTTGCCAGCAGTTGATGCGAGCACTTGAAGCACTTGGGACTTGGGGTCA
>SRPW01000557.1:0-19275 GCA_018360225.1 Claviceps pusilla | reverse complement strand
TTATTACTTTATAGTTTTATATTATAATTAAGCTAAACTTATAAATCTTTTATAAAATTATATTATACTCTTTTAATATATTTATAATATAATAAGCTTATAATAATATCTTACCCTTAATTAAAGTTAAAGCTAAGGCTATTATAATATTATTAATAGCTTATATTACTATAATAATAAATAAACTTATTTACTTTATAAACTAAACTATTTCTTTTAAATAATATTATACTTTATAGTTTATTTATAAATTAATATTATATTAATACTATATTAAAGCTATAGCTATATTACTTTTTACTTATATTAATAGCCTTTTAAAAGATATAAAGGTTTTATATATTTATAACTTACTTAATTTTTTTTTAATATAAAGTAATATTTAAATTTAGCTATAGTATTAATTAGCTTTTACTTAGCTATTAATATAAATAATAAGTATAATATTTATATTTAAATAAGTCTTTTTTAGTTTTATATACTTAAAGTATATATTATTAACACTTATATAAGTTAATAGTAAAAATAATATAAGCTTAAAAAAATACTAACCTTTAGTGCTATAATATTATTTTTTAATATTTTTAGCTTATATTAAGTAAGTTTTATAAAGCTAGGCTTATAATTAGCTTAGTTATATATAAGTTAATAATAATTATAAAATAAAAAAGAATTAATACTTACTTTAAGTATAAAAATTAATTTATTTATAAAAGTAAAAAATATTTTTAATAATACTATAATTAGTTAAAGGTAGTAATAAAGCAGTATTACTACAGAAATAAAATTAGAAGTATACTTATAATAAAAGTAATAAAAAAAACAATTAAAAAAAAAGAAAATAAATATAATATTTATCTTTTTTTTATTATATTTAATAATTAGCTAATAGTTTATTTATTAATAGCTAGCTACTAGCTAATATAATTAATATTATAAAAATATAAAAGCTAAAAACATTTTTTAAATAAAAGGATAGTGTCATGGCCATTTCCCAATGTTGGCGACCATAGAGTCAAAGGGCGCGGACTAGCTTGTTGTGCCAACGAGGGCACAAGGGAATGAGGCACGTAGTGCCCTCGCTACGACTTAGCGGCGCGCTAAGGGGGCATATAAAAGAGAGGACGCGCACATTTGTATAATAGGGCAGAGATTTATACCTTCAAGCACTACCCCCTACCTAGCAGCTACGTCGCAGTGCACCTTCTGTGTCTCAGTCTTCACTCCACTAAGCAACATCCCATTACCAGCCTTGACAGATAGTGTGACGGGGGGAAAAAGAACACACACCACACACCCAAAAGTGAAGGGTATATATATAACTAAAGCTATCCCTATTATATTCTAGATTTCTTATATATATAGATTTAGCTCTAAGTCTTTAAAGCTATATAAAAGAGAGATAATTAAATAGCTCTTTATTTAATTAAATAGTTTAAGTTATTAAAGAATAAAATAATAATAATCTTAAAATAAAATATAAATAATTATACTATAGTAGTAACTAGAATTATAATAATTAATAGTATTATAGTAATAGGTACTTTTATACCTATACTTTAAAAAAAAATAAAAAAAAAATAATTTTTTTAATTATTTAAAGACTTAAAACTTATTTATATTATTTAATTAAATAGTTTAATTATATTATATTAAGGTTTTATTTCTTTAGCTATTATAATACTTTCTTTTAAATAATTATAGTTTATATTTTTTTTTTTATAATATAATACCTTTTTAAGCTTATAGTAAGATAAAAACTATTATAAGTTAATAAAAATAATACTAATAAAACTTAAATAAAATAAGAATTTTATAATTAAATAATTCTATAGTATTCCTTAGTTTAAACTTATTCTTTTAATTTTTTTTAATAACTTAAATATTATTAAACTTCTTTATATTTTATAATTACTATATACTTTCTTTAATATAACTATTTAACTATTAATTATATTATAATATTACTAAGCCTTTTTTATATAAGAATCTATACCTTACTTATCTTTCTTAACTATATTTTATACCTTAATTATAATTTCCTTTTAAGCTTTATAATAAACTAGCTTTAAAGGAATAATTAATAAGTATATACTAAAAAAAAAGAAAAAAGGTAAAATATTATATTAAAGAATTTTTTTATTATATAACTTTAGTAGTAAACCTATTATAATAGTATAAATAGTAAGCTTAAAGCTAATATCTTTTACTATTACTATTAATATATAATAAGTTATATTTTATTCTTTACCTTTTAATTTATTAAATTAATTAAATTATAGCTATTTATTATAATTAATATTATATAGCTTTTAAAGTAATATAGCTTTAACTTTAGCTTCCCTTTAAATATATTAAATAATATTATTATTTAGTTTTTATTAGGCTTTTTTTATAAATTTCTTTTAATATTATTATTAAAAGGCTTTTTTTTATTTATATAAGCTACTAAATAAAGAAGTAAAAATTATAAAGATTTCTATAAAAGCACTAAAAAATAATATACTATACTTATATTACCTATAGGCTTTTTAAGGGGATTAAATAAGCTTTTTTAAAAGTATAAATACTATTAACTTATTATTTTATTTAAAAGTAGGAGATAATTATAATAAAAGTAAATATTATAATATTTAAAATAATAATAATAATTAATTAAGGGGAGAAAGTATATTTTAATTAAATAGTTAAAATAAAATAAGTAGTAAAGTAAAAGGCTAACTTATTCTTTAAAGAGCTATAATTATTTTAAGCTTTTATTTCTTATAAGTTAATTAATTAAAAATAATACTATTAATAATTTAAAGTTTAAAATAAAGTAAAGGGATTAGAAATTAATAAGAATTCTATAACTTTATATTATAAAATTATACTTACTTAGAATTATATATTATAACTTATTTAATATTACTTAATTTATAGTTTTAAATAAAAAATACTAAAAATAAAAACTAACCTTTATTAGTAATTTAGCTAAGAATTTAAAGGAGAAGGAATTTTCCTTTAAGTATTTAATAAAGGTAGTTAATATTAAACTAAGTATATTAATACCCTTTATTTTAATTAAATAATATAGTATATTCTAATTTATTTACTACTATATTAATAAAAATATAAAAGGTTCTTTTTATTTTAAAGCTATATATAAAAGAGTTATTAAGAATATTATTTATAAATATTTATTAATATAAAAGAAGCTTAAAATAATTAGCTTATTATTTAAAAAAGTATACTTTTATAATAATTTTAATTAAAATCTTTATTTTTTACTATTTTTTTAAAATTTCTTTAAAATAAATACTAAAAAGGCTTTATAAAATATAAGTAAGAAATATAAAATAAGTATAACTATATTTATATAAGCTACTTTAAAAAGGCTTAGGTATTATAATAACTTTAAATTAATATAAATAGTTTAATTATTAAAAAACTTATTTAAATTCCTTTATAAACTTTTTAAATTTAGCTTTATAGTTAATAAAAAGAGTATTATAAAAGTATAAGTATTTCTTATAGTAATTAAAAATAAAAGTAGTTTAATAATTTATAAAATAAATAAATCCTTTAACTAAGTACTTACTATACTAAGCTTAATAAAGTAAATATATATTTAATTAGCTACTATACTATATATTAATAAGGTTATTATTTAAAAGCCTATAGTATATCCTAGGAGCTTTATCCTTATACCTGTTAATTATAATATTTTTATTATTAATATAAAATTTAAAAAAAAGAATAATAATATATTTTTTAAAGCCTTATTTAATAATTTATTCTATAATAATAAAAATAAACTAATTAAGCTAATTATACTTATAGCTAGTAAAAAGGGTATAAAAAAGCCTATAAATATTATTTAAATAACTATTTTAAGTTAATTTAGTTTAATTATTATTAATTAGCTTAACTTTTATAAAGTTATTTAAGTTAAATTAATAAGAGTTAAAGTATATAATAAAGGCTACTTAATAAAACCTTAGCTAGAAAACTATAAGCTAGGCTAAGAATATTTAATTAAGTAATATATTAATAAGTAAGGCCTTTATAATAGTATAAAAAGCACTAAATTTACTATAAAAATTAGCTAAAGTAGTAAAGGTAAGTAAACTCTATAGTAAAAAATAATCTACCTTACTAAATATAATATAATAGATATTTTAAGGGATTCTATATTATTAAGAAATATAGTTATTTATTTTATTATTTAATTAAATAGTTAAAATATAAAAAAGCTAAAGAAAATAAATTTATAATTTCTTTTTTATAAAAAAGTAAAATTTATAAGCTTAAAAGTAAGAGAGAATATAATAAAATATTAAATAATAAAATAAAATAGGTAATAGTAACTATAAAAGTAAAAGAAAGGGAGTATATTAATAGCTTATATAAAAAAAAGCTTAAAAGATTAGGTTATAAAAAAAAAGAGAAAAAAAAAAAAAAAAAAAAAGAAAGTAAAGTAAAGTAGTAGTATATATTTATATATTTATTATAATAATATAATTTATTAATATTCTTTAAGTAGGCTAGCTACTAAGTAAACTATTTAATTAGTTATTAGCTATTAGCTTATAAGTAGTAATTTATAATACTAGCTTTATATATAAGATTCTTTTTTTCTTTAAGTATAGCTTCTTTTTTTTATTTTTTTTTATTTCTTTTTTTTCTTAACTTTTTCTTATTAGTTTTATTAAACTATTAATTATAAATTATTTTAATTACCCTTATTTTTAGCTTTTTAATATTATTAATATTATTACTTAAAAGCTTAAAGAATAGTCTTTATTTTTCTTTAATAATCTTACTTAGTATAATAAAAGTAAAATCTTTTATATAACTATTAAAATTTATATAGTATATAAACTATTTAATTTAATAATATAAAATAGAACTAATAAGTTAAAAGTTTTATTATCTTTTTTAAATCTTTATACTTAGTAGTATTAATATTAATAAAGGTAGAGTTTTTATATATTTATTAATAAGCCTTTAAAAGAAAAAGCTTAAGAATTAATTAAAGTATTTTATAGATTTCTTTAAAGCTATAAACCCTTAAAAGAATCTTTTTAAAGATATTTTATATACTTATTTAAAGCTTTAAAAGCCTACTTATACTAAAAAGTAGTATAATAGTATTCTTATTTCTATAGAGCTTATATATTTTAAAGAATATTTTATAATAGCTATTATAAAGCGCCTTAAATAAAAGCTATTATTTCTTATATAAATATATAGGTAAATAAATATAGTATTTTACTCTTTCTATATTAATATATATTTAAAGATAGTTATAGTTTTTAATAAGTATATAAGTATACTTTATTATAAATATATTTCTTTTAAAAATATTTATAATAGTGCTTATAGTAATTATATTTAAAAATCTAATAATTATAAGTAAGTATATACTTAGGGCTATTACTTAGAAGCTAATAATTCTTATTTTTTTACTTTTTTTTTAAAAAAAAAGGCTATATTTATTAATATAAAGAAGGAATATCTAAATACTAAATTACTTAATTTTAATAGCTTAAATAAAGATATAGCACCTATTATTTTTATTAATATACCTTTTTTTTATTTTATATTAAAAAATTAAATAAGCTAAAACTAAGTATATTTAAATATAAGAAATTATTAAAGAAAAAGGGAGGAAAGTATAAAGAAAAACTAAGGAAGGGTAAAATAAATAAACTATTTAATTAAATAGTAAAATAATAAAAAAGGGAAAAAAAATAATAAAGACTTTAAAAAAAGCTTTTTTTATAAAGGTAATAAGTATAGAGAGAAAAGAATTAAGCTTTAAGTAAAAGGAATTTTAATATAATTAATTAAATAGTTAATAAGGTATAATATAAGTAATAAAACTAAGGAATTAAATAAAATAAGGAAAAACTATAGCGCTTCCCCCTCCTTAAGTAATAAGGTAGGTTATACCTTATTACTAAAAAAAGTAAAAAAGTATAGTAAAGTAAAAAAAATAAATAAATTAAAAGAAAAAAAATAATAAGAAATAAAGAAAGAATTTTTAATAAATTAGTATTTAAGAGAAAGATAATATATTTAATACTAAAGTTACTATTCCTTAGTAAGTCTTAGTATTTATACTTTAATTTAGTAGTAAAGATATTATTAAAATAGTATACTTACCTCTTTATTTAAAGAATTCTTATTTTTTAAAATACCCTTTAAAAAAGAAGGTTTATTAAAATAAGAAACTATTTAATTAAATATATTATAATTAGTATTTAATAAAAATAGAGCTATAAGTTTATTATTTAAGTTTACTAAAGTTATATTATAATTAGTTTATTAATATAGCTAGTTATTAATAGTAGAAGTTTACTAACTATTACTATTAAAAGTAAACTTTTTAATATAATTACTATTAACTATTTTATTAAGAATAATTTTATTTAAAGTTTAAAGCCTATAAGCCTTTATAATTAGTACTTAATTATAGATTTTAAAAGGGCTATTTTATTTTATTATTAATTTTCTAGTTAAGGATATATTTATTATATAGTATATATTATATACTAAAATAAAATCCTTTAAAACTAATTAATTAAATTTTTTATAAATAAAAGCTACTTAATTTTTATTAGTTTTAGCTATTAGTTATTCTTAAAACTAAAGTATTTTTTTTTATATAGCTATAATATCTATGCTTTTTTAGTTAAGAATTTTAATTTTAGCTTTAAAAAGGTTCTATACTATAGTTATTTTATTTTAATTAATAAGTTACTAAATTAAAAATTTTATTTTAAGGAATAGTAAAGGTTTTTATTTATAAATAAGGTAAAAGGCTAATTAACTATATAAGGATTTAATTATAATATAATTAATAAGGAAAGCTTATTTAAAATACTTTAGTTATTTTTTATTTAAATTACTTAATTTAATAAGTATAAAAGCTAAGGATTAATACTTTATTTTTATAAGGCTATTTACTTTAGAGTTATAGCTAAAGATTTATATACCTTATATATTAAGTTATACTAAAGCATTACTAAGCTTTTCTCTTATTTTTAAACCTTTATTATAAATAATAAATAGTATTAATTTAAATCTACTAATTAAATTATTTAAAAAGTAATAAATA
Source organism: Claviceps pusilla (assembly GCA_018360225.1). NCBI lineage: Eukaryota > Fungi > Ascomycota > Sordariomycetes > Hypocreales > Clavicipitaceae > Claviceps > Claviceps pusilla. Next base: position 12,170 of record SRPW01000557.1, on the reverse strand, counting down.
GCTTTTATTATAATAGTATAAACTAGCTTAGCCTTAACTTATTCTATAAAATTATATTAAGCTTTTAAAAGGTACTTATACTTATAATTAAATAGTAAGTGTTATATATTAATATATATCTTACTTATAGAGTTACTTAAAGTAATAGGTATTATAAGCTTATAATAATATTAAGGTATAAATATTTAGTAAACTTTATAATACTATAGCATTTCTTATATAGTATTTTATATTCTTTTTTAGTAATACCTTTATTATATTATTTAATAAATAACTTTTATTTCCTTATAAGCTATTAAAAGGTAAGTATTTTTAATAATAGCTTATTATTTATTTAAATTATTAACTATAAGTACTAAGCCTTTTAAAAAGCTTATAGGTTTTTTATAAAGCTTAGTGCCTTTAATAAAAAAATATAATACTTATTTTTTTAATACTTAAAACTTTTTTATTAAATAATTAAATAGTTTATTTAAAGTTATAAAGTAAGAAATAATTTAATATAACTTAAAAGTATAGTAAGTAATATCTACCTTTTTAAGTTAAGTAATATAAAGCTATAAATTAATAAATTACTTAATATTTTCTTTAATAACCCTATTAAGGTTATTAAAAGGCTTAGGTTTTTTTTAAAATAACTTATTAGTAACTAAATATTACTTTTTAGAAATATATTAAACCTTAAAGTTAAATAAAAGAATATAGCTAAGCTAATAAGTAATAATAGCACTAAAAATATTATTAATAGTACTTTGAAGTTAATACTTTAGAATTATTAAATTAATTTTTAAAATAAAAAGTATACTAAAGAAATATATTGAAAGCCTATAAAGAGTATAAAGTAAAGCTTAATATTTTTATTTAGTTATATTATATTTAACTTTAGTATTATTTTATATATTACTTTTAAATTATATAGAATATTACTTATTATTAGCCTTTTATAATAATATAGTACCTTAACTAATATTACTAGCATTAACTATAAGTATAATATTACTATAACTCTTTAATATATTAATTAATTATAAGGTTAGGGTAGTTATAATAGTATTAATAACTTTTTTTATTACTTTTTTATATTTTAAACCTTATTTTTAAGTAATATTTTTATATAAAAGATATATTAAGAGTAATATAATTATAATAAAATAAGGTATTTAAAGATAATAAAAAGTAGTAAAATTAAGAAAAAAGTAAATATCCTTTATATTTTAATAAGTAACCTATTTTTTAAGCTTAAGAATCTTTTTTTAATAGGTTTATACCTATATATACTATAAATATAGCTAATAACTATAGTTATAAATTAATAAAATTTACTTTTAATAATTAATATAATATAACTAATAAGCTTTAGGTTTAAAAGTATATTATTTAAATTAATTAAATATTTTATAATATATTTTTAAACTCTAAGTAAAACCTTAGTATTATTATATATAGTAATAGGTGTTATGGACTAGCCTAGATGGCTTCTGCAATCTAGTGTTGATGAAGTTATTATTATCCATAAGGAGGAAGGAAAAACTACTATCTCCCTCTACTATATGTCCGTTCTATATACAATGTATATGCGTAGGGTTTACCCTATAGGTGTAGTAGGTTGCCTTATATACTCCTCTCCTGCTCTATTAAGGATCTAAGCCTATAGCTTGAATCTATTATATAGCCCCCCGCCCTACTACTCTCTAGCTATTAGATAATTAGTAAGCATATAAAATGCAATAATAATCACTAGAAAACCTAGTAATACAATCCACTAAACGCTAACACTCATCCTAGCTAGTTATAATTCTAGCGCCTAATATCAATAAATAATTCCTAAAAACAGAAATTTAAAATCCTAAATTAGCTAGCTAATTATATCCCTAGTGCTAACTATAAATCTCCTATCTAGCTCCCCTATGTTTATAAGTGCAATTCTATTAACATCCTCCCTATCTAAGTATTACATACCTTAAGTCTCCTATCTAGGCACTAATCTTCTCCTATCTACCCTTTATTATTATTTATAACCTTTCTATATTTATTTATTAAAGCTTTATTACTAATCTACTACTACTACTTATTAAATCTAAACAGTAAGCTCCCTTATCTCTACCCTTCTAACTACACTAAAGCTAAGTATAGTAAGATTATATTTACTACTACTAGTGCTCCTCCTCCTCCCCCCCTACCTTTAAATAGCTACTATATTTTAGGCTATTATAAGGTAAAAAGTAACTTAAAGAATAAGTTATTTGCCCCTATTAATCTTAACTAACTAGATATCTAGTGCCTATCCTACCTTATATATATAGCAAATAATAGCCTATTTTTATACACCCTAGGCCCCTAATACTCCTATAAGGAGTATTATAAAAGAAAAGCAACCTATATTTAAAATGCTACTCTATTTACCTAAAGCCCTACCCTTTACTGCTTTACTTATAAAATAATAGTAGCTATTTACTATAGTAAAGCTATAAAAGTACTTTATATCCTTACCTATAATACCCCTAATAGTAAGGGGAGAAAGGTTATTTTAAATAAGCCTTTTAAGGCTTTATATAACTATTTTACTACTACTTTACACACTATAGAGAAATATACTACACCTACTATTATAGCTAGTTTCTTACCTATACCCTCCTCCTAATAGCTAAAATAATCCTAGCCTACTACTAAAGAAACGCCTATATATCCCCTACCTACTGCTATTATTAATTCTACTACCCTTTACTTATTAAAAACTAGTATTAACTATACTAACGCTTAGTTATCTAAGGTATAGCGCTATATTAAGCAATTAACGCCCACACATTGTAATTTATTTACCTATCTCCAGTCGCATTAGTCTGCCTTATTGTCCTATTCACCGCCACATCTAGAGGAGTAGGCGCATACACCTATACTGCCCCCTCCCCTATCCTTAGGCTTACTGCCACTATCTAGCTCCCTATTAAAAGAGTTTTAATAGCCTCTACCACCGCTACCCACCACTACTACGCCTCTTATTATACCTCCTACTACTACTACCCCTCCCCCTACTACTACTATACCCCTACCTACTACCGCTACGCCGCTACTAGCTAATATAGCACTACTACCTATTACTAGTAGGGTATTAATACCCTTACTATTTAAAGCTAGGCTACCCTTAGGATTCTCTAGCCCTAAGCTATAGGGGCTAGGCTTATCTCCTACTAGTTAGAAGTTGCCCCCTTTACCCCCCCTTAGCTTACCCTCTATAGCTATATTATCTAAGCGCTATAAAAAGAAAAAGAAAAAGAGGGTCTATTTAGCTGCCTTATCTACTCTATCTAGGGGCAGGCAAAAGTAAGGCATAGGAATATTATAGCCTAAGTAGAGCTTATATAGGGCCTAGGGGTGTCTAAGTTTTTATTAAATAGTATATTATATAGTATTAATTAAGAGCTATAGTATACTTATATTAGTTTATTATTAAGATATGCATTGCCCTATTATAATTTAAATTATATTAGGGCTTCAGTATCCTCTAAGTTCTTAAGTAGCTCCTACATTAGCTATATATATCTAACCTATTTAACTAGCATATTATAGTAGCTACTGCAACCCCTAGTATTCTTTATAGCTAGGATAGACTTAACTTAGTATTCTTAGGGCGCATTTATGCTATTATTCTAGGGCTAAATAAGACCTAGTTAGGAGTTAAATAAGACCTAGGAAGGAAGGGGGTTATCCACTATATACTCTATTAAATCTATATAAAAAATAGGGTAAATACCGCCTAAAACATCTAATTTAATAGTTAAGGGTGTTAGGATATTAAGTATAGTATATTTAGATATAACCTAGTCTAACTTCTTACTTAGCTAAAGGGTGTAAATATTATAAAGACTAAGCTAAACCTTATTCCCTAACTAGTAACGCTTTACTAAGCACTATAATTAATTAAATAACTTCTATTATTACTATTAAGTAAAGTTAATAGTAGCCTAAGTAAGCGCTATTTCTTACCTAATATACTTAAGGAACTAAACTACCTGCCCCTTAGGGGATATCTAGCTCTATATAGGAGCTAGTATATATTAGATTAGGTTAACGTTAAAACTATAGAGGGCTATATATACGCTAAGGCTAGTAACTAATAAGGTATAGTTATTTAAGGTAAGCTAATATACTACTAAGTGTATAGGCTAATCTATCTAAGTAAAAGAGACTATAACTTATAGTACTACCTATACCTCTTAATTTATATACTTAGTACTACTATTAGTCTAAGGATAATAGGATATAGAGAGAAGCTGCTTAATACCTATAAGGGAGTAAAGCATTAACTAAAAGCCACTCACCTAGTCTAAGCCTTAGTTTAATATAATACTTAAAGGGAACCTATAAAAGCGCTACTAGCAGTCTAGGAAGCGTTAAGCGTATACTTTAGCGCTTATATTAGTTATAGCCTCTAACTAAATATATTTAGAGAAGCAGTCTATAATAACTATAAGGAATTAAGGAGCATTTAGGGAGTCCACTAAAAGGTTAGTTATAAAATCTACTAATAACTATAACTAATACCTATCTAGCACTAGAATAGGCTGTAAAAGGCCCTATTATAGGCACTAGCTTTTATAAGCATTATAGCAATAGTAATTATATATATAATGCGCAATATCTAAGGACATACCCTCCTAGTGGTAGTTATAATAGAAAGCTTAGAAGGTTGTGTTCTTCCCTAGGTAGCCTATTAGGGGTAAGTTATAAGTCTATTAAATTAGTATAGTAATAAGGAGCTTATACTATAGCGCCTAAAGGCAGCTATAGAATAATAAAGCCCTATAAGCATTAACTATATAGTTGCTAATCTACTAATATATAGCCGCCTTAATAGGGAATCTTTAGGCCCCTAACTATACTGCTTTAATCTTTACTTAGTATATAGGGTTAGCTTATATGCCTTAGTCCTAAAGGTGCTAAAGATAGTTATTTATAAAGAAGTCATGGCCCTATAGGTTAACTATAATTACACTAATTAGGGCCTAGTCCTATTTTAGTGTAGAAATAGGAAGGGCAGTAAGGGGCTATAATAGGTATATAACTAAAACTAGGCTAAGTAATAGCTAGGTCGCTATAGGCTCCCCTAACTCATCCTATTTGTAGCAGGATAGTGCATTAGGGTATGCTACCTAGGAGCCTAGATAGTAGCAGAGGTAAAAATTAAAGAGGGAGAGGGTTTCTACCTAGCATGCCTAGCATTCTAATATCTCCTAAGGGCTTATAAAGTATTTTAAGTTCTTATAGTTAATAAGGATTATAAATAGCCTAAAAACACTATAGAGCTTAGTAGACTATGCCTTAAGACATAAGATAATACTAAGTAATTCCTTATTATAAATTATATAGTTCTATTAAGGGGCTATAAGTTATATAGAGTAATAGGCTACTAGTTGCAGCACGCCTACTATATTATATTATAAAAGGCACCCCCTAAGCGCCTCCCCTAATGCATTAGCCTTTACTACTATATCCTAGGTAGGGTCCTATTAAGCTAAAATAAAAGCTAAGGAGAATGTATCTTTAAGGCGCTAAAAGGCTAATTAGTAAGCTAGGGACTAAATAAATAAGGCCCCCTTTTTAGTTAGGTTAAGCAGGGGCCTAATAAGATCTAAAAAGTTAGCTATAAACTCCCAATAAAAGTTTATAAAACCTAAGAAGCTACGCACCCCTTATAGGCAAGTTAGCGCTTCCTACTTATAGATAGCGGCCACTTTAGCTAGGTCTAGCTAAACTATATAGCTAGCTTAGACTATAAATCCTAGATATTTTACCTTAGTTATATAGAAGGCATATTTACTAAGGTTAAGATATAGGCTAGCTTATTAGAGGCAGGAGAGAATCTCCCTTATACGCTTTATATAGTCTTTATATATACTACTAGTATAAATAAAGATATTATTAAGGTAGGCTATTATATAGGCCCCTAGGGCATCCCCTAAGGCTCTATTAATATAATATTAGAATGTTATAGGTGCCCTAGCTAGGCTAAAGGGGCAGATAAGCTATTTAAAGAGGCTGAAATATATATAGAAGGCCGTTAAAGACTTATCCCCTTTTGCTATATATAGGCAGTAGAAGGTAGCGCGGACATCTAGTTTTATAAACTATTAAGCGCTAGCTAGGGAATATAGAGTTTCCTTAATAAGTGGCAGTAAATAATAGTCTTAGTCTATAATCTTATTTAGTGCCCTATAGTCTACATAAAAACGCTAGCCTTTACCTGCTTTTTTAACTAAAAGCACTAGTATAGCTACTAAGGAGAAAGAAGCCTAAATCTAGCCCTTATCCATTAGGTCTATAATTTATTTCTATATTTCTAGCAGCTAGTCCTAGGGTATATTGTAAAGCAGCGCCTAAGGTAGGTCTAGTACGCTGCTATTAGGATTCCTTTATAAGCAAATATAGTAGTTAGCCTATTTCTAATAAGGGGGTAAGGCACTAGCATTCTTATAGTAAAATAAATCCTTAAAATTAGCTAGTTTACTTAATAGAGAGGATAGGTCCTTAGCCTACTCTAAGGCTATTAAGTGCGCTATAGATATAAGGATAATATTAATCTCCTATAGACTTATAGATATAACGCTGCTTACTTTATTAGACTATAGTGTATAATAAGCTAGCTTAGTATATACTAATCCTATAATAGCGGTTATTAGTAAGGCTACCCCTTAAGCATCTAAGGTATAAATCTTAAAGCTGTCCTATATATAGACAATAAGGAGGCGTCTAGTAGCATGCAATACAATATTGTTTTAGGCTATCTAAGGCGCCCCTAGGATATAGTCTTAGGAGAGACCTAGGATTATATAGGCTACTATAAGGAATAACTAGCTATTTAGGTTAGCGCTAAATTAGATAAGGTAAGTAATCCTAGGGCGTTAGAATGCATTAGTATAGCTGTGTTATATAACTATTATAGTAGTGGTTAGGGTGTATAGTTACGCTAAGGTAATGCATTAAAGGCCTAGCCTTTAAACTATACTTTTGCTTATAATAGTATAGCTATTATAACTACTATCCACTTAGGTATTAATAAACTAAGAATTATTACATAAGAGGGGAAGGAGGAATAGTGCTTTCTTTATATAATATTCTATCTCCTTATAAATATTTAAGCTATTGCTATTATAGGTATAGTATAAGCTAAAACTACTAATATATATTCTACTACTAAAACTTATACAATAGGGCTACCTTTTTTTAAACTAGAGTTATTATTATTACTTATTGCCTCCTTATTAAAGGCATTTAGAACCCTAACACTTAGTCCTTATACTAGTTAATAGGTAGAAAGCTATATATAGTCCTAGATAAGATAGCTGTCACTGCTATATTATAAATATTAGTAAGCAGCTTTACAGCGTTTAATAATATCCTCCAACACCTAGGTTACCTAAATTGCGCCCTTAGCGTCCGCAGGCTTTATACCTGCCTTACCCTTACTAAAGGACTTATTAGTCTATTTAGAGCCTAAGAACCTAGTAGAATTAATGCCTATTATAGCTATATCCCTATTATTATTGCGCCTAGTGTAGGGGTAATAATAAGCCTTAATATACTCCTTAATTTAGTATAAGTTAATATCTAAGGCAATACTATAGTATTATATAACTGCTATATAGTAGTTAAAGTAGGGGATATTATAGCCTATATAGTAATCCCTTATTTGCTTATTAAGTCTAACCTATAGCCTAGTAAGTTTTACTATATTAGCCTATATGCTTCTACCTATAAGATATAACTTCTATTTAAAGCAGATAAAGAAATCTATAAACTGTTTATTTAGGCGTTATTTAAGCTAGTTAAGCTCTAAGACTACGCGCTCCTTTTAGTAAGGGTCTATAAATATAGTATTAAGGTACTTAAAAAAGTAGCTTAGTATATATTAATAGTTACTACCTAGCTTAAAGAATAGAGCTACCTATACCTAAATCTTAAGCAATAGGTTTTAATAAATAAGGAACTACTTATTATAATTAATACTAATAAAGTCTAAGTTAGCCTCTAGCTTATATGCTATAAGGCTACGCTAAGCCTAAAATAAGGCCCTATTTCTATTATAAGGATTCCCTATTAAAAGCAGCTTACACTTAAGCTATACCTAGTTAGGGTATGTTAAGGCCTCCCTATAAAAGGCCTAGTTTATTATAGCTATATAGTAGTATAATTCCTTAAGCTAAGCCGCTATTAAGGTAATAGTTTTGTAAAGGTAGTGTAAGTCCTATACATTGCCTAATTAGGCTACCTATTTGTAATACTAAGGGTCTATTATGTTATTTATATATAAATAAATATTATAAATAACGTTATAATAAATAATAATTATTATAGACTAACCTAGATAGCTTCTATAATTTAGTGTTAATAAAGTTATTATTATCTATAAGGAGAAAGGAAAGACTACTATCTCCCTCTACTGTGTGTCCGTTCTATATACAATGTATATGCGTAGGGTTTGCCCTATGGGTGCAGTGGGTCGCCTCACATGCTCCTCTCCTGCTCCGTTAAGGATCCGAGCCTACAGCTCGAATCCATCACAATAGGCCCCTTTACTATAATATTATTAAGAAAGGGTATATATACTTAGAGTATTAAGTTAAAAAAAATATACTTTATAATTTAAATAAATTATATAACTAAATTTATAGCTCTTTAAAGTAAGTAATATAACCTTAAAAGCCTAATTAATATTATAATAATAATAAAGTCCTAATTTATTATAACTAATTTTACTTAGTTATATTTAAAGAAGAAATTAATAAGTAAAAGCATTTTATATATTAAAAATTCTTTACTAAATACTTTAATACCCTATAGAATACCTATATTCTTAATTATAATATTATTATACTTTATTATAAATAGAATTAATCTAATCCCTCTATCTTTCTTTATAATAGAAAAATAAAGATTTTAATAAAAATTATAAAATTTTTTTAATAAACTATAATTTAACTTTTTTTTTAATAATTTAACTAATTTTAACTAAAAGGTAAAAGGGATAGGGATAAATTAAGCTTACTAAGCTAAATACTTTATAACTTTAATAACTTAGAGTAGTGTAATAAAAGAGTTAACTTTATTAATATATAATAAATCCTAGCTTAAAGTAGTCTCTTTATTACTAAGGATTTCTTTAAAAATATTAAGTTTTTAAAAAATAAAATATTCTTTTATTATAATAATTATTTAATTAAGTCTTTTTTAAGTTAAATAAAACCCCTATAAGTATTTAAAAAACTATTTTATAATAAATTCTTTATATTTTCTATTAATATTAAGGTATTTCTTAACTATATTTTATTTCTTTATTTTTTATTTTAAATCCCCTTTAAAGATAAATTTATTTAAAGAAATATTATTAAAGAGGTATACCTTTTAACTAATATACTTATATATAGTATTTACCTTTAAATTAAATACTTATATTTATTAAAATAATTAAATTAAGCCTACCTTTAAAGTATAGTAATTTATAATTTTTTTAGCTTTTTTACTAAAGTATTTATTTAGCTTTTATAGTTATTATTTTCTTTACTATTTTAATATATTAATAAGAAAAAATTAGTTAGTTTAATATTTTTTATTTAAGCTTTATTAATAATAAAAAGAGCTAATTAAAAAACTTTTTTATAATTAAATAATTAATTATTAAGGTAAGTATTAATAGTTTTAACTAAATTATAGTTTTTAAGCTATAAGTATATCTTTATATAATTATTTAGCTTAGTTTATAGGGTTTTATAACTTTTATAAATAAATAATTCTTTACTAATTTCTTACTTATTTATAAAGCTAATAATAATTTAATTAAAAATAGCTTTATAAATATATATAAATTATACTAAAAGAGTCTTTTAATTATTAAGGAATACCTTTAATATTAATACTTAATACTACTATAGCTATAAATAAGTATTAAAGAATATTTAAAAATATTATATATTAAGCTTTTTAAGCTAATTTATTATACTTTTAGTTCTTTTTTAAAGAGTAGCTTAATATTAAAGAAGTAATACTTCCTTAGCTTCTTACTAAATATATATAATTATAAAGGTTTTAATATTTTTATAAAGCTTAAAAGTAACTTTTTTTTTAAGTATTTAGTATTATTTATTATTAAAAAAACTAAAAGTATATATTTTTATTTTAAAGTTCTTTAAAAAGTTAGCTATATTTTTTCCTATAAATTAATTTATATTATAATTACTTTAAAAGAATATAAAAGTACTTTATTTTTTTAGGGTTTCTTTAAGGAGTTTAGTAAAGACCTTTAGGTTAAGTTTTTTAATAAAATTATTAAAAATAATTATAATAATAAGAAAAAGGTTTTTAACTTAAGCTAAAGTAAGGGTTAGTTACTTTATATTAACTTAATTAAAAAAAAAAGAAAATAAAGTTAATAATACTTACTTAAGTTAATCTTTAAGGCTTATATTATTAAATATAAATATAAATAATAAGTAAATTAATTAATTAAAAGACTTATTTTTACTTATACTTTTTCCTTTATAAACTTAGCTATATTATTATTTAATAAGCTTAATTAAGTTATTTTCTTTATTAACTTTATAAATTAAAATTAAAATTTTAATAAAAGTACTTTAAGTTATAAATAAAATAATACTTATAATAAAAGTAATTATATAAAATTTAATAAAATTAAGTATAATTAAATAATTTATAGTTTTATTTATTTTAATAAAAAAGAGATTAATATTTTAAATAAATTTTAGTAAAACCTTTAGTAAACTTTTTTTTTTTTTAATAAGTTAGTTTTATAGCTTTATATTTTAAAAACTAATAGCTTTAGCTTTATTAAGTATAATCTTAAAGTAAGTAATTTTTTATATTAATTAAGTTTTAAACTATTTTTATATTTTTAATTAAATAATTTAAAAGTTTTATAATAAGTTTTTTATAGTTATTTATTTTAGTTTTATAAGTTTAGTTAGTTATAATAAAATTTAATTCTAAATTATAACTTTTAATTATATATTATTATCTTTATATAATAAAATAGGTTATATAAAGGCTACTTAACTTACTTTACTTAAGTAAAACTACTATTTATAATAAAGGGAAAAAAATATATATACTATATACTTAAAAGTAAAGAGTATATATATAACTAAAGCTATCTCTATTATATTTTAAATTTCTTATATATATAGATTTAGCTTTAAGTCTTTAAGGCTATATAAAAAAGAAATAATTAAATAGCTTTTTATTTAATTAAATAGTTTAAGTTATTAAAGAATAAAATAATAATAATCTTAAAATAAAATATAGATAATTATACTATAGTAGTAACTAAAATTATAATAATTAATAGTATTATAGTAATAAGTGCTTTTATACTTATACTTTAAAAAAAAAAATAAGAAATAAATAATTTTTTTAACTATTTAAGAACCTAAGACCTATTTATATTATTTAATTAAATAGTTTAATTATATTATACTAAGGTCTCACTCCTTTAGCCGCCACGATGCCTTCTTCCAAATAACCGCAGTCCATGTTCCTTCTCCTGCAACACAATAGTAACTTAAAAAAATTAGCTAGGGATTAATATAAAAAATAGTTTAGGTACTTAAAGTAATATAAACTACCTTTAAAGGTAACCTATAGTATTACTATACCTTTACTAACTTTATTTAACTTTAATTTTATACTATATACTTTTTTATAATACTAATTAAGTTTAGATAGTAGTATACCTCTTTAATATAGTTAAAACTAATATAAAGTAACTATAGCTCTACTATAGCACTTTAAAATAGCTATATATAGGTTTTCCTCCCTAGTCTAGGGTTATTCCTATATAGCTTTAGTAGTGAAGGTAGTAGCTATTAAGCTTAGCCTAACTAGGGTAATATATAATAATAATAATAATATATTTTATCACTATTAATAATAAGGCACAGAGTATAATAAAAGTATTTATTATTAAATAAACTAAATATTGATATATAATTACTAAAGCCTTTAACGCTATATTATAAGCCTTAATTAAAACTAAAGTAATAATAGTTTTAATTAATCTTTATTTTAATTATTATTTACTATATTTTTATTATAACATAAAAAGTAATGGAATAATTAAATATATATATATATATATATATATATATATATATATATATATA
>SRPW01000556.1:0-19278 GCA_018360225.1 Claviceps pusilla | reverse complement strand
ATAATAGTAAATACTATAGATTCCTCTCTAAAGTATATATAAGTATTAAGTTTATTAAATTTACTATAGTTAGCTACTTCCCTATAGCTAACATTAATAAACAAGTAAAAGAGTGTGTTAAAAACTATATTTAAAGTGCTAGGAACGTGGATAATGCGGATTTCAAACTATAAGAGATAATTCACAACCTTAGCAAGCTTAAGGTTAGCCTTATTAAGATCTATTATAGCAAGTAAGGTATACTAAATAATTCCCTTTACTAGTAAGTAATTAGTAATAATATTTATAGGTAATAAGTTAAATTAAGCTATTTTCCTTAGCTTCCTTATCCCCTATATAATAGCAGTAATCTCTGCTTCTATTAAGCTATACCTTTTCTTAATAGCTAAGGTTAGCTAAGAGAGAAATAAAATAAGGCAGAGTTTATTACTACTAATATCCTTCCTAGGAATACTAGTACTATCCTAATTAACTACTAATTAGAAAGTATATAGGCTAAAACCCTCCTTATATGCATTAACCTTAAAGAAAAAAGGCCTCTTAGAGTTATAATACTAGAGTAGAATCTTAGTGTATAGGAGTTCTTAAATTGCCTTAAAGGATATAATTTCCTACTTAGAAAGTATAAAACTTGCCTACTAGGCTATATATTTTTATACCTACTTAAATAACCTAACTAAGAGCTTATTTTTCTTATAAAGATTCTAAAGTATTTTAGTCTTTCTATCCTATAAGGGTTTAATATATAGGTTAAACTAAAGAACCTCTATATAAAGAAATCTAGCTATCCCTATAAAGGTTTTAAGGCTTAAGAGCATAGTAGGTATCTAAAGGTTCTTAAATGCTTTAATATAGTTACTAGTATTAGTAATGCCCTCTATATTTATAATAAAACCTAAAAGTTAAATTAATAAATAGCTAATAAACAACTTCTTAGCTATAATATATAGGTAGCACTTCTTAAGGATTTTAAATATAATCTTAAGGTAGGCTAAGTGCTCTTTAAAGGTATTAAAGAAAATTATAATATTATTAATATATACTTATATAAAGGCACAGTGTTTATAGAATTACTTATCTATAAAGCGCTAAGTATATACTAAGGAATTCTTATATTCTTATATTACAATATAGAATACTTTAATTCCTTTTTTAAAGATAATAGCTATTCTATTATAGTATTTACGCTACACTAGGAGTTAGTTAAAGAAACTAGAGGCATTAAGGAGGGATATCTAATACTTTCTATGTGCATTCTCTATAATATCCCCTTAGTTAGGCAAAGGGTATATATTTAGAATAGTAATACTGTTTATAAGCCTTATATTAATTACTACCCTCCCTTTATATTCTTTTCTAATATTATATTAAATAAGAAAGCTAGGGTAAGGGTATAGTGTCTTTTCTCCTACCCTAAGGTAGGATACCTTACTAGCTTTATACTTTTTATTAAAGATTTTATAGAATTTCTTAAAATCCTTCCTACTTAGGTAATATACTTATAAGGGTTTTAACTAATTTTACTAACTATTAATAAAGTTAATGCGTATCTACTCCTCCTTAGGCATTAGCACTACCCCTTAGTTACAGTAAACATTATATTTATTAGTAAGTTTAATAAGTTTTTCTATAGCTATTAGGTTAAGATTTATAATTTTAATACTAAATTTATTTATAATAAATAGAACGTTATTTAGGTATATAATGCTATATAAAGGGATACTACTATTAACTACCCTAGGGTTAAGGTTATTAGCAGTGCCTTTATTATCTCCCTCTACCTTAGAAGGAAAGATATTCTTTAGCACTACTAGCTCTTTATAGCCCTATAGAATATTAATATTATAGCTATAGAAAGCGGAGAAGGTCTTAATATTATCTATAGTAAAATAGGAGTCTACTGCATCTAGGCCTTAAAGGTTCCCTAGCTTTTAGTTAGGCTTAATATAAATTAAAAGGTCTATAAAGTTATAAATTAGCAGGCATTTTACCTGCCTATAATCCATAATACTATTAAAAATCTAGCGGTTCTTTAAGATAAAGTAATAGACACTAGTGGCCTTATATACTATATAGTCCTTTTAGAAAACTAGCACTAATTCTAAGCTATACAGCAGTATAGTAACGTAGTATATTATAACAACCCTTCTAGTTAGGACTATATTAGTAGGGCGGAAAATGCAGCTAGGCATAGTTATATTATATATAGATTAGAAAATAACCCTAGGGTTAATAAAGTTAATTTTAATGCTATAATTATACATAAAATCTATGCTAATTAATAATTTTAATGTAAGTTTCTCTATTACATTAATAGTTACAGTAAAGTAACTAAATACTAACTTTCCTCTAGCTTTACCTTTAATATAGAAGTTAAAGGTAGCGGTTTCTATAATATAGAAGGAGGAATTTACACTATTTATAGGTTTAGGCTTCTAGGTTCCCTATTAAACGTTATAACTATTCTATTAAAGCCATTCCTTATTAACTAGTATTAATAAAGTTTCTATATTAAGGTAAATCTTATAGTTCTACCCTTAGTTATTAAAGCAAAGGTTTACCTTAAGATAGGTGGTTGCTTTCTTTTTTTTAGTAATTTCTAACTAATGTAGCTATATAATAGCTTTAATAACCTAACTATTAATTAGTCCTTTAGATACTATGATTTTTTTATAGTATATAATAAGGGGAGATATAGGTTCTCTAGTATAGAAAGCGTCTATAAAGTTAGATTTATCCTTATTAGAATTACTTTTAATAACTCCCTCCTTAACTATATAGTATTTTAATAATACTAGGTAAGACTCTTTAGCTTTTATATCTAAGTTATTCACTATAACTATATAGTTTGTATTATTACTATCCTTAGGCGCCTACTTTTTATAGAATTAGGGTCTATAGCCTTTATAGTTATATTAAGGGTGCCTAAAGGAGTTATAGCAATAGGTTTTAGCTTCCTTATATTGCTTAGGGGCGTTTAACTCTTTAGTATAAAAGGTGGCTGCTAGTGCGCCTTTATTAGAATCCTTAGGGGACTACTATAGGGCCTTTTTATAACCTTTATAGGAATAACTATAGTTAGGTTAAAAAGGGTATAATTAGCCTTATAGTTAGTGGTTTCTTTATTTATATTTATTGCTAAATCTATAATACCTTTTATAGCTTTATAAGTATTAGCGGTAACTACTCTATTAGCGTTAAGGTAGACTATAGCTACTTCTATAGTAGCTATTGCGCTAAGGGGGTCTATTCTAGTAAGTATTAACGCTATAGTAAGGGGAATCCTTAGCTATAAAGTCTAAATCCTCTGCAAGGAGGTAAGTGGAAGACTAGATCTTATTCTTTTTAGCTTTATAGTAGGTTTTATTACCTAAGATAAAGTCTCTTAGGTCCTGCCTTTTACTTTCTACTAAATTAATATATATATTATAGTAGTTTAATTCCACTAGTTAGGGATAGATTTAGTAAAGTTTTACATAAAGTTTGCAGTAAAGATATATAAGGAGCTAAAGATTAGTGGATTCCTTATTAGCTTTAGTATAAAAGAAAATCTTAGCAGTAAACTTATATAGTAATATCTTAAATAATACATTATCCCTAGTGAATTTAGCTTAATTAAGCTATGCTATAGTGTTCTAGATCTTAATACTAAATTCCTTCTTAACTATAGCAAATACTAACTTAAAGTTATAGAAAATTATAGCTCTTTTTATATTATTAAAATGTTAATAGTACTATATATAGGCAGTACTATAGAAGAGGTACTATACTTAGTGTTTAATCTATTCCTAGTAGTTAGGACTAGTATAACTATAGTGGTTCCTAACTGCTTAGATCTAGAGGTTTATATTTATAAAGATAGTAGATTTGCTTTTATGCTTAATAGCTTTGCTATTAATATTATCTAGATCTATCTTAGGGTTAAAATACCTAATATTACTAAGCTTCTATAAGGGTTCTATTAAATAGTCTATTATTAAAGGGGCTTAGACTATAGAATCCTTATAAGAGTTCTTATTCTTAGGTTACTATTCTATAGGTATAAACAATAGTTCCTAAGCATATATAGCGTTCCTTAGGTGTAGCTTATTATAGAGTAGGGGGTTGCGTAAAGCCTTATAAAATTCCTTATTTATTAGGTATCCCCTAAGCTAAGAGGTTTTAGCATAGTAAGTATTAAGGGTTATTATATAAGCTAGTTATACTTATGCGCTTATTATTCTAAAGAATGCTATAAGACGCTATGTATCTAAGGTTAGAGCCTACTTTAAGGTAAATAGAGAGTATTAGGCTAGTTCTATAGTTTACTAGTGAGATTTAGCTAGTTTAGAGGCTTCTAAGGCAGTAGTTAAGTAAGTTACTACTTTGCTAATTTCCTTTACACTACTGTAGCAGATCTTATTAAAGGTAGCCTCTTACTAGTTATATATATTAGTAAAAAATTACTAAAATTTATTGTATATATTAGGCTTATACTGTTGCCCCTAAGTTTCTATTACTTATAGAGGGGATATATATTCTGCCTAACTATTAAGGGAGTAGGAGATTATTTTATTTTAGTTAATTCCTATAGGATTTAATAGTGCTCCTAAAAGAGGATTTAGTGCGCTAGAAGTTATATAAAAGTGGATTCTTATTTCTAGGATAGTTTCCTAGTAGGAGCTAGCGCTAATATAGTCCCTTTTTTATAAAGAGGCGTTATTTTCCTTAGTATAAGATGAAATATTTAGGGTCTCTAGAGGTCCCTTAATTCCTATGCTTGCTAAGTCTTCTATTAATTTATCCTTTAGAACGCTAAATATACCTATAATATTAGTATTTTCCCTACGTTTTAGGCTATTCTTTAGTATAGTAGTGTTATTCTCTAATACTAGATTTGCTTATTTAAAGAGGTATTCTAGCCTAGCTCTATAGATAATACCTTTTATTATTTTCCACTTAGTATTAACTATAGTAAAATCTATAGGGTTCTAATAAATAGGTCTTTTAATAGCTAAGGGCTTTAGGTAAATTTAAAGGTTGCTGTTAATGTGTTAATATCTAGCAAGAGTTTAAAGGTTCTTAATGTCTTTTTATAATAGAAGCGGTCTCTTCCTATTCTTAAGGTTAGGGAAGTCTTAGTAAAAAGCCTAAAAATAGTGGATTTACTATAGTTAGTTTTCTATAATAAAGCTAGTAATTAGAGAATTTAGGCTAATAGGTAGGCTTTACTAGTTTTCTTCTATTATTAACATAAGGTTTACAGTTTTTATTATTAGCTCTTATATAGTAAATAAGCATATAAAAGAAATAGCAATTACTACCACTTATTATGTGCTAAATGTTATACGTAAGTTAGGGGTACTTATATAATAGGTATAGTACGTTATAAAGTTATAAAGAGAGGGAACACTTAAGTTATAGGTAGGTGGTTGAGTGTATGTATGGTTAAAGTTGTTTATTACAAGGAGAAAGGGGGAGCGGAACCCTCCTATACGTGGTGGGTTCCGATTATAAGGAGAAAGGGGGAGCGGAACCCTCCTATACGTAGTGGGTTCCGCCGTTATGTGCAGACCGTAACATTACTACTATAAAGGCAATATATTACTATAGTAGTATTAGTACTAGTAGCTTAGTCAATAGTAGTAATAGTTTTTTTAGGTAAGTAGTTTTATATAGCTTTAGCTATTATATTACCTTTAATAATAGTTTTATAGTAAATATAAAGCAGTACTACTACTATTATAGCCTAGATTTATTAAATAAGTAGTTAAATAATACCTTTAATAGTAATACTAGCTTAGCTTAAGGCTATTATATTTTTAGCACTAATAGCTTTCTTTATTATTTATTTAATAACTTTTTCTAAGTTTTTAATTATAATAAGCTTATTAAATAATAATAAAGTTAATTTTATTAATATTTTAGTGTAAGTTTAGAGCATAAGGAGGCTATATTAGATATATATTAAGGCTATATTATTAATATAAAGAATAATATTCTATATACTCTTTAGCACTATAGTTAGTATAAGTTTAGCTATTTTATTATATTTAATAGTTAGGTAGTTTAGTATTTACTTATATATAAGTAGTAGTATAGGAGTAATTTAAGGTATTATTAATATAAAGCTACTTTATTCTATAAGTAAGTAGTAATAGCTTTATATAAAGCTATAATTTCTACTATTAATATCTATTAGCATTGCCTTATCTACTATACCTATACTCTAGCACTAATGCACTATTAAAGATAGGGTAAAATAGATATAGCAATTCTTTTTTTATACTTTTTAAAAGGTTTAGAGTCGGTTCTGCGTTGCTACTACAGTGTGGGCGAATTCGCGAAAAGTTTTTATAGCATTAAAATTATTAATAAAATAATAAGGAATTAAGAGAAGACTAAAAAAATAGTAGAATTAAGTAATTTAAGGCTAAAAAAGGGAAAATATAATAAAAATAAGGATATATAAATATATAAGAACTTTTTACGAATTCGCCCGCACTGCTATAGCGACGCAGAACTGACTCTAAACCTCTTAAAAAGTGCAGAAAAAGAATCACTGCATTTATTTTACCCTATCTCTAATAGCGTATTAATACTAGAGCGTAGGCGTAGTAAATAAGGCAATGCTAATAGATATTAATAATAGAAATTATAGCCTTATATAGAGCTACTACTACTTACTTATAGAATAAAGTAGCTTTATATTAATAGTGCCTTAAATTACTTCTATACCACTACCTATATATAAGCAAATACTAAACTACCTTACTATTAAATATAATAAAATAGCTAAACTTATATTAGCTATAATGCTAAAGAGTATATAGAATATTATTCTTTATATTAATAATATAGCCTTAATATATACCTAATACAGCCTTCTTATACCTTAAACCTATATTAAAATATTAATAGCATTAACCTTACTATTACCTAATAAGCCTATTATAATTAAAAACTTAAAAGAAGTTATTAAATAAGTAATAAAGAAGGCTATTAGCGCTAAAAATATAATAGCCTTAAGCTAAGCTAGTATTACTATTAAAGGTATTATTTAACTACTTATTTAATAAATCTAGGCTATAATAGTAGTAGTACTGCTTTATATTTACTATAAAACTATTATTAAAGGTAATATAATAGCTAAAGCTATATAAAACTACTTACCTAAAGAAACTATTACTATTATTAACTAAGCTACTAATACTAATACTACTATAGTAGCGTATTACCTCTATAGTAGTAATACTATAATTATATTCTAGGATACTACTAAGCCTTATACTAATAATATAGCTTAGGTTAGCACTACTTTTAGTCTAAAAGTAATACTAAACTAATATATATTTAGTATTATTATTAAGGGCTTTTTTATATACTATATATAAAACTAAGAGAAGGATAATATCCTTTAAAATATAATTATAGCTAATAGGTAGGGTTTAGTAAAGGTTATAATATAGAAGCTATATAGTACTATAACCTAATCCCCCTTAATTATTACTATTAATAAAGTTAATATAATAAATAAGCTATACTATACTAGAATTATTTATAAAGCTAAGATATTTAAAGCTAAGCTTTATAATAATACTATCTATTCTTAACAATGCTTTAAGTGCTTTAAATTTAGCTATATAGCTACACACTACGCATCGCCCCTAAGGTATAGCCGCTACACATCTAGTTAGCATAAGGAGGGTAAACAATTATGCCCGGCGCTGTTAGGAGCTATATGGGAACGCTGCGTTAACTGCTCGGGACCTCACCCTGCATAGTCTCGCATGTGCAATATCACTAACGAACAATGGAACCGCGCGCGCGCTGCGTAGACGCAAGCGACCCGCTGTCGCGGAAGGCTTCGCCACGGAAGCAAGTCAGCAAGCCACGCACCCGCCTCCCTAACACTAGACCGGAGTCAATGCAGCGCTTACGAGCTGCTATAGAGGCCTTCCTAAGTCAACAACCCACGGCCACCGCGGCACCAAACGAGCCAAGCCTAACCTAACACACTATATAGGGTATATAATAGAGGTTATATACTAAAATATATAAAAGAAAACCTACCTTATATATTTAGCGCTAGAAACCTAACCTAAAGCTAATATAATAGTAATATAGAAGCTAGGAACTATAGATAGTAGACTACCTAACCCTAGCCTTAGCTACTTTTAACTTACTGCTTAGGGCAGCTAAACTATAATTTATATAAACTATTAGCATAAAGCTAAGGTATAGTTAATATATATAGGCAAGGATTAGTGCTTAATAACACTAGTAGAATACTATATTTATTTAATATACTCCTTTACCTATAAACCTAATTAAATATTACCCCTTCTTAACTTTATAGTAGCCCTACCTTTAAACTATAGTATTTTTATAGAAGACTTTAACTAACATTACTTATTTTAAAACTATTATAAATAAACCTTAATAAAGAGCAATATACTCCTTATAATAGTAATATAATAGTAACTTAAACTTATAATACTATAAAGTAAAGTAACCTAAAAAATATAGGGTAAAAGGGATAGCACTATTAATTATATATAGGTTACTAATAATATAGAAGTTAAATTCTTAGGAGGACTAAACCTTACTAAATCTAACTATATACTATAGTTAATTTATATTAGCGCTAGTTTAAGGCTAGGTAGTAACTATTTACTTTATTTTAAGTAGCTATATATAGAAGATAATCTTATAATAGCTAAGGCAGTAATATAGTTCTACTATAAACTTACTAAACCTCTACTTTATATACTAATAAAAGTTAATAATTATATAGAATAGATAATAGCTAAGCTTTAAGCTATTATAAATTTAGTAATTTTAAAGAAACCCTAAGGTAGCCTTAGGCTAAATTTATAGTAAAACTATTATACTAAAGAAGCTACCTAAAATATAAAGAAAGCACTAAAGTAGTAGTAGATTTTTTACACTAAGGAGAACTAATAACTTACTATTAATATAGCTTAGATATAAAACTAAGTTATTAGTAATAAATAGTATAATGCTTAGCGCTTTACTATTAAGGTAGTAACTATATACTAAGGAAGCCTATAGAAACTTAAGCGCTAAGTATAGCTCTATAGTAGACTATTACTAGAATAATAATAAATTCTAACCCTTATTTAAAGTAAGGGACTAAATACTACTATTACTAAATTATACTAAGAGAAAGTAGCTACACTAGCTAACTATTTCTTCCCTTCCTCCTAAGCCTAGCTAGATAATATACTAAATAACCTTAATAACTACCTTAATACTATAATATTCCTAATAGAGAACTACTTTAATACTAATAAAATCTATAGTATTATTAAAAGCCTAATAAGTTAGAAAGCGCCTAAACTTAATAAACTTCTAGCTAGCTACCTTAAAATATATAGTAAGCCCCTAGCTAAAACCCTTATATATTTACTTAATATATATTACTATATTAGCTACTACCTAGCGCTATTCTAAAAGGTAAAAGTAGTTATTCTATATAAACTAGGTAAAACCCTAGTAGAATAATAAAGAGTAAAAGCCTAGTGCCTTATTTTACTTTTTAATATTATTAAAAAGGTATTAAAAGCAGTAGTAGTAAGCTAGCTTACCCTTATAACTAAGTTAAGTAAGGCATTACCTAACCTATAAATAGGTAATAAGGTAGATAGATTAATAAAAGTTATATTAAGTGTTTTAATAGAATTAGTATAAGTAGTATAGCATTATAGTAGTATTATATTACTACTTTAGTTAGATATATTAGCAGCCTTTAACACTATTTATTATAAATAGTTATTTTATATCCTTATTACTATTAGCATCCCTATATAGATTATAGCGTAAACCCACTCCTTTACTGCTAAATATATAGCTAGTTTTTTTTTTAATAATAAATCTATAAGCCCCTTACCTATAACTATAAGGATATTATAAAGGTTACTTATTTCTTCTATTCTATTTCTACTTTATATTACTCTATTATATATAAAGCTTTAAGTAGTATAATCTATACTTATTATAGGATTTTTTAATAATATAAATATACTAGTATATAAATAAATAGTAAAGGAGACATAGGACTGCCTTAAAACTATATAGTTAATTTACTAAAAGTAGTTTAAGGAATTAGGCCTTAAGTTTAACCTAGGAAAGAGTAAACTTATATACTTTACTAAATAATGCACTACTATTATAATACTAGTTTAGCTTAGTACTAATATAGTATAACTAATCTAATTTACTTACTTCCTTAAGGTATAGGTTTATTATAAACTTTATTAAAAGATATACTAAAACTAAGTTAAGTTAAAACTACTATAATAGTAGCTTACTTTTATATTACTAGTAGCTTTAACTTAGAAATGCTTACTATATAATATAAGGCTTCTATATATATAGGTTATTTAGAGCATTATTATATATAGTATAGGATTGCACTATACCCCTATTAATATTAGTAATAAAGTATAGAGCATAGCTAAGGCATTTATTTCTAAATAAACTAAGTACTTAAGGATAGTAACTAATGCCTTTAAGGCTATACTATATACCCTAGTTAAAACTAAAGCAGTAGTAGCTTTAATTAACCTTTACCTTAACTATTATTTACTATACTTTTATTAATAAATAAAGGCTAATAAAATAGCTAAGTAAATATATAGTATATATGCTATAATAGCAGCTTAACTTTAATACAAACTAGTATACTAGGGATATAAACACTTACTATAGTAGAATAACTACCTAAACTATATACTATTCCTAAACTAGCCCTATAACTACTTACTAAAACTATCCCTAACTAAAGTACTTACTTTAAAATAAAAGAATTATTAATACTAGGAAAGAACTACTATATAGGCATACTAAACTTATATTAGCTATATAGTAATAAAGCTTAACCCTAACTTTACCTTTACTATTAAAGTTATTTACCTCTACTTAAGCCTTACTAAGCATAAATCTATAGCACTTATATAAATATATATAAAATAAATTAAACTTAATGCCTTTCTTTTTAGCTAATATATTCCTAAGGTAGAATTACTAATATATAGCTACTAGGCTAATAATAAAGATTATACTATATTTTATTATCTTATAAAAATTTTAACTATCTCTGCCTTATTAATATAAGTATATACTTAGTATAAAACTAGTATAAAGTTAAGGAGGCTTTTAAAAATAATAAGCTAGTAACTACTTTTACTAAGTAGCTTATTTTAATAGGGCATATCCCTTAGTTTTAGCTTATAAAAAGCTTATAAGATTAATAAGCTAAAGATATTAAGAATATAATATAATATAGTACCTAGTGTAGTATAGGTATAGAGGCAGAGGGAAGCTATATAATAGGCTAAGCACTTAAGCTTTCTATTTTACACTATACACTCTCCTATAACACTAGTTAAGTTTAGCTAGTGGCACACTACTTCTTATAATTAGAACTAGCATAGAGCTACTATAGCTCCGCTATAGAATATAGAAAAAGGTTATATATAGGTTTTCCTCCCTGCGCTAGGGTTTTTCCTATATAGTTTAAGTAGCGGTGGTACTAGTATTGGGCTCACAAGCCTGACTAGTGTAATAATAATAATAATAATAATAAAAATAAGTTTAGTTTTATTCTTAGTGGCTTTTTATGCCTAGTAACGTGCAATTGCTACTATCTGTCAAGTGTGTGTGTGAGAGCTTGGATTATCCCTAGCTAATTTGGTGGGTGGAAACCCAGCTAACCCTGTGGGGCACGTGACACGCGGTGTGTTATTACATCACTAGGCTGACCAGTAATAGTGGAGACATCAGGGGTCGGGTCTTCGCCGGAGGCTGGTGGGATTCATAACACGACGGGTTCAGGCTTCAAGTCCGGGCCTCGCCGGTTCATCTCCTCCCTTTTCTTTTTTTAGTGTCTGCATCAGCAGGCGTTTTATTTGTGCACCTCTGTACAATGTCGAAATTCACGCGGTTGTTTCTGCGAGCACCGAGACCTCAGGTAAAAAAAGAAGAGAAAAAGAACATAAAAAGAACAAAAGAATAAACAAAAATGGGGCGTTCTCGGCCGATGCACGATGCTGACGATGATGCAGAGTCTTTTCGGCTTGGTCGGCCTGCAGACTGGTACTGAGCTTATATCGCTAGCACTCGTGTTCAACAAGGTTACAGGAGTCTACGGCTTGTTGGCAATCTTGACGGGCTACCAACTGTCCCTCCTTCAGCTCTCGACATACGTCTACTCGATCGGATTGCTCGGCTGCCTCGTATACCTGATACCGCATATCCGACGACAAAGTCCCTTCGAGTGTTTGGCTTTGGCATGGCTCTATTTCTTTGACACCGCCATAAATGGAGCCTACACGGCTACCTTTGGGCTCGACTGGTATTTCGCCAGCACCAGCGTCGGAGGAGAACCGAAAGCCTCGTCTCTACAAAATATCGTTGCCGAGGGCTTCGAAGGCCTACGCCGCCAAAATACTAACCAGGCAAAGGTTCTCCTGCCGCAGGAAACGGCCACGAGTATGGTCCTAATCGTTGGGCTTACCCTGATCCGGGTCTATTTCACAATTGTAGTCATGGCGTTTGCGCGTCAAGTCCTGCAAAAATACATGCAGTTGATGATTTTGGAAGGACCGGGCGTGGATGAACTCGAGGGACCCTTTGCCATTGATCTTCCCGATGGCGACGGACGCAAGGGAAAACTTGGTCGTTTGATGGTGTCCTTTGGCAGAGGATACTGGCTGGATATGCCCGGACTGGACGATTGGGAGAGGAACGTACAAAGGAAACCATACAATAGTGGTGGATCCTTGGCTGAAGAGGCATGAGGATCACGATATTTGTGCAATATATTGTGGAACGAGGGAAGGGGGCTTGGAGTTTGTTCGCGGCATAGCGCTGCTGATTTCGCAAGTCGAACCTTTTTTTTTTTTTTTAATCATATAATTACATAGCGAAAGATTACAATTCACGACTGTCAACCTTTTCGATGTGACATGCTGTGCGGAAACAAGGCTATTTAGATCTGTCTATTGTTTCTATTGACATGATGAATGAAAGCAGCATGTGGGTTGGAAGCATGGGAGCGGTCTCACAAGTCAAGGCTTTTTCTCCATGTTTCTTCTCTTTCTCTTTCTTTTTTCTCTTTTTTTTCGTCTTTTTCTTTCTCTCCTCCTCCTCTTCTCTTTGCTCCTTTCCCATGTGGAGCAACTGTTCTCTGCTGATTTGTGCCAGTGCACAGTGTACGGTCGCATAAATGAGCGAGTGCAGACATCCCCGTCTGATGTGGGAAATAAAAGAAGTCAGAAAGCATAAGATATACATACATACAGTATGTCATACAATTTATAGGTGCCGCGCGGAGTCATGTATTGTAAAAACACTCATATTCACAAAACATATTCAAGATTATGAGTTTTGTTATTTTGATCAAACGCCATCATGCTCACCAAGGCCACTGTGCAGTTTTGCCTCCCCTTGTGACCAGGATGTTTGGGACCCTGATAAACTCGGGAGTCGGTGGCCGGTCTGTCGGGTGGCGGAAGTCGGCTACTCGGACGAATTGTCGAGCACCGGACGGCGGATGGCGACATGACAAAACTCGAGGCGTCCCGCCGCCACAAATCTGGCGACACGAATTGGTAATGTGTCATCTGGCAACCGTCGTTGTCGCGTGTGAGCCGGCCACGGCCAACGCTAGCGATCACGCAATCCTGACAAAAATGACTGATCTGCGGGGAACACCAAACCCGGAACATCAAGACGCCATATCCAAGTGGAAACTTGTTCAGATGGGACGCAAGCGAGCCAATTTTTTTTTTCTGGACCGTCCTCCGAAGTCCGCTCTGCTCGGCCTGGTCCAATTTCCATTTGCGATTGAATCGAGAGGTACTCGAGAAACCGCTGGCATCAACCCCATCGACTCATGTACCGTAACCGTCGACCGATGAGTGCACGGATGCACGGTGGCCATTGTCTTGAATCTCTCTCCGGTAGTCCAACAGCTTGTCCATGTTTCTGGGCAGAGTATAGCCGCGCCGAGTAGACGCCGCCTACCAGGGTCCTTTCTTTAAATCTTGCCACGCCCAGCTTCATAATGTCGTTTCTCTTCCGGCCAAGCCAGGGGACTGCCAACGACAATATGGACACGGCTCATCAGATCTCTACTCCTGAAGAGGCAGGTAAGTGCCGACCAAACCATGCCTATGCCCACTGCAATCTGGCAATGCTGTGTGAACTTGCCATCTGATCTTTTTGCGTACTCTACAGTTGCCCGAATCGCCTACCTCTCTAGCGATGTCATCGTGTCTGTCCAGGCATCGCTGGCTGCCGAATCAGACTTCTCTTCCCATCTGAAGCGATATGCCAGTCGCAGAGACCGCGGTGTGGTTGCGTCCTCGGCTGATACGGTTCCGGTCGTAAGTCATCACCACAGCATGATTCCTGCGTCTCGTCCTCCGTCAAAAGTCCTATTTCCTGACCAAAAAAACGACCCTGACCCAATGACATCAAAAGGTGCAATCCATCCGTCACAATGCCGATCCCTTGCTCTCGGTTTATTCGCCAATTCGCAATGGCAAACTGGTGTCTGTTACGGCGCCGTCAACCATTCTAGTACCTGCCGTCTCCCACTTGTATAAACTAGCCAACTATCCTGTGGTACTACACATATCGCTGGAACCAAAGACACATCCCGACTACTCAACCATAACCGCCGTGCGAAATGCGGGCTGGACATTTCTACAGTCAGAGTCACTACAAGAGGCTCAAGACATGGCTCTGACAGCTCATGCGGTGGCTGTTCGTACTGGAAAGGGCGTGATTCATTTCTTTTCGTCTCACACTACCATCAATGATATGCCCATATCAGTCGAAGAACCCACAGTAGTGAGGGAAGTGCTGGACATTGAGAGTGTTCGTCGGTTCCAAGCAGGCTCGATTACTGCAACCAGCATCTACACCGCGGATGGCCATGTGGCTATATCTTCAGACCACCCAGAAACAGTTCTTAACGTGCAAGATACGGAACCCTCTACGCTACAACCTCCCCCTGGCGCCGATGGTTCCAAAGCCGCTTCGGCAGGCACCTCTGTCCAATCTAGCCAAACCTCTACTCCGGCCGCCCCGTCTTCTGCCGCCACTACAGTTGAAGCTGTGCCTCCTCAGGTAACCTCCGAAGATATCCATACCTGTGTGACTCGAGTCTGGGCTCAAATAAAGGCGGCACTTGGACGAGAGTACTCCGCATTCGAATATACCGGCCCTCCGAATCCTGATGGCTGCCTATTAATATTTGGTTCTGATACTGGTTCTTTTGCCAAAGCCGTCGACAATGCCAGCCCTGACGACATTTTTGCAAATGTCGGTATCATTACACCACGGTTATATCGCCCCTGGATCGGGTCCAAGTTGCTGAATGCGATCCCAAAATCGATCAAGAAGATTGCGGTGCTGGAACAAATCCAGAGAGCGACGACGAAATGGGGTCCTCTCCTAATTGACGTCCTCTCGTCTGTCAATCGTGGTCCGGGCGGCATTGACACCATTGTGGGGTATCAACTAGGATATATCGCTCCTGAAACAATGACACAGGCTCTTAGAGGAATTGTCCAGAATCTCACCTCTGAGAAGCCCATCCAGAACCTTGAGGTCGGCACAAAACTGGTTCAGGAGCAGTCCAGTGCTTTCTCGCTCGTCACTCCACAACTCGAAACGGCGTACTCAAAAATTCTTGACCAATTATTTGGCAAGAGGGCATATGTTGCCAATGCGTTGGAGTCGCAAAATGCCGGTATTTCCAAGACTATGTCCGCCACCCCAGAGTTCGGCTTTGGATCTCTTTTGGCTCGCATGGATCATCGCAGCAAGTTTGTCGCCGAGGCCAAAGATGCCGCGAGCAGCAGCGGGCTCAAGTCCGAAAAACTGAAAAGCTTGCTAGCCCGATGGGCTATGCACTCCGACGATTCAGCAAAGTCGGCCGATATTGTTGATGACCTTCTCCCGGCTCTGGAGGCTGACGGCTCCTCTCTAGC
Organism: Claviceps pusilla; assembly: GCA_018360225.1. Classification (NCBI taxonomy): domain Eukaryota; kingdom Fungi; phylum Ascomycota; class Sordariomycetes; order Hypocreales; family Clavicipitaceae; genus Claviceps; species Claviceps pusilla. The sequence goes on along the minus strand of SRPW01000556.1, from coordinate 3,271 downwards.
CAAGAAACTTTCTTCCAATCAAACATTTTTCCAAAAAGAATCTTTGTGGCTAATGGGCTCTGATGCATGGGCGTACGACCTGGGAAACTCTGGTGTTCATCACGTTCTCGCATCCGGCAAAAACGTCAACATGCTCATCATTGAGTCAACACCATATTCCGAAAAGTCAGCAGCTGATTCTGATAGAAGAAAGAAGGACATTGGACTCTATGCCATGAATTTTGGCAACGTTTACGTGGCTTCGACGGCAGTATACAGCTCCTATACGCAAGTGTTACAGGCTTTATCGGAAGCTGACAAGTTCAACGGCCCTTCAGTTGTCTTGGCTTACCTGCCATACTTTGGCGAGACTGATTCGCCGTTGACAGTCCTCCAAGAAACCAAGAAGGCCGTCGATGCAGGCTACTGGCCTCTGTACCGGTGGAACCCGGAGAATGAGACGAGAGGCGAACCAAACTTTTCTCTCGACTCCGAGCTCGTGAAACAGGAACTGAAGACCTTCCTGGCCCGAGACAATCAGCTGACCCAGCTCATGAAGAAGGAGCCTTCTTTTGCAGCGAATTTGGCGCAGGATTTTGGAACCGAGGTTCGAGCCCAGCAAAAGAGAAGGGCAAAGGATGCGTACAATCAGTTGCTCGAAGGTCTTCTCGGCGCGCCATTGACCATCCTGTTTGCATCTGACAATGGAAACGCAGCATCGCTTGCCAAACGTCTCGGTCATCGTGGACGGGCTCGTGGTTTGAAGACAACTGTCATGGCTATGGAAGACTACCCTGTTGAGGACTTGCCTCGAGAGGAAAACATTGTTTTCATCACTTCCACGGCAGGACAGGGAGAGTTTCCTCAGAATGGCTTGGCCTTTTGGGATGCTGTTAAAGATAGCACCGATCTTGATCTCAGCGGTGTCAACTTCTCCGTATTTGGATTGGGAGATAGGCATTACTGGCCCCGTAAGGAGGACAAGATTTATTACAACAAGCCGGCTAAGGATTTGGACAGAGTCCTGGGGAATTTCGGCGGCAAGCGATTTGTTGATATCGGCCTTGGAGACGATCAAGATCCCGATGGCTATCAGACGGGGTATCAGCAATGGGAGCCCCAAGTTTGGCAAGCTTTAGGAGTTGATAAGGTCGACGGGTTACCAGAAGAGCCGCCGCCCATCACGAACGAAGACATTAAAATTGCATCGAATTATCTGCGAGGCACAATTGCGGAAGGACTGCGGGATACATCGACGGGGGCCATCTCTGCATCCGACCAGCAGCTCACCAAGTTCCACGGGACGTATATGCAGGACGACCGAGATGTCCGTGACGAGAGAAAGGCGCAGGGACTGGAACCAGCTTATTCCTTCATGATACGCTGCAGACTCCCAGGCGGTGTCGCTACGCCGACGCAATGGGTGCAGATGGACGACATCAGCACGTCGCTGGGCAACGAAACCATGAAGCTAACCACCAGACAAACCTTCCAGTTCCACGGAGTTGTCAAGGGTAAGTTGAAGCCCGCAATGCAGGCCATCAACCGATCCTTGATGACGACGATTGCTGCGTGCGGTGATGTCAACCGAAATGTCATGTGCAGCTCGCTGCCCACTCAGTCCCGCTACCACAAGCAGGTTTACGCATGCTCTCAAAAGATTAGCGACCATCTGCTCCCATCCACGACGGCCTATCACGAGATTTGGCTCACGGATGATAATGACAAGAAGACGCAGGTCGCTGGTGAGGCCATACAGGATTTCGAGCCCCTGTACGGTCCCACGTACCTCCCTCGAAAATTCAAGATCACGATAGCGATCCCTCCTCATAATGACACGGATGTATATGCGCATGACATTGGTCTGATTGCTATCAAAGACAAGGACGGGAACCTCGAAGGGTTCAACGTGCTAGCAGGTGGTGGCATGGGGGCGACACACAACAACAAGAAGACGTATCCTCAAACTGGACGCATGATGGGCTTTTGCCGGACGGATGAGGTTCACATTGCTTGTGAAAAGATTATGCTTGTCCAAAGAGACCATGGAGATCGCAAGAATCGCAAGCATGCTCGCCTCAAGTACACGATCGATGATCTAGGTGTAGACGTCTTCCGCACAAAAGTCGAGCAACTATGGGGAAAGTCCTTTGACAAGGAGCGACCGTTTGAATTCAAGAGCAACGTCGACACCTTTGGCTGGCAAAAGGATGAGGACGGTCTGAACCACTTTACATTTTTCATCGAGAATGGCCGCATCGAAGACACACCAGATTTCCAGATGAAGACAGGTTTACGCGAAATCGCCAAGGTCCACAAGGGTGAATTGCGCCTGACGGGCAATCAGCACCTCATCCTCAGTAACGTCCACGACAAGGACGTCCCTGCCATGAAGACCCTGATGAAGAAGTACAAGCTCGACAATGTCCAGTTCTCCGGTCTCCGCCTCAGTTCTTCTGCCTGCGTCGCCTTTCCGACCTGCGGCCTCGCCATGGCCGAGTCAGAGCGCTACCTCCCCGTTCTTATTACCAAGCTAGAATCATGCTTGGAAGAGAACGGTCTCCGACAAGATTCCATCGTGATGCGAATGACTGGCTGTCCCAACGGCTGCGCCAGGCCATGGCTCGCCGAGGTAGCCTTTGTCGGCAAGGCCTACGGCGCCTACAACATGTACCTCGGCGGTGGTTACCACGGACAACGTCTCAACAAGCTGTACCGATCCAGCATCAAGGAGGACGAGATCCTGTCCATTATGAAACCGCTCCTCAAGCGCTATGCCCTCGAAAGGGAGGACAATGAAAAATTCGGAGACTTTTGTGTCCGGGTCGGCATCATACACGCCACGACTGATGGTCAAAACTTTCATGACAATGTACGTTGTTCCAGGATCTCTCTCTCTCTCTCTCTCTCTCTCTCTCTCTCTCTCTCTCTCTCTCTCTCTCTCTCTCTCTCTCTCTCTCTCTCTCTCTCTCTTAATAACTCCATGCCTCGTCGCCCACCTCCCCATGGACTATCCCCACACCAACGCACAAATAATATATACTAACATGCAACTTAGGTCGCCGAGGAAGAGTCCGACGAAGAGTGATGGCTAAACGCACGGATGCACGGATAATTGGGACTACAAGACGCGAAGTCAGCACTTCGCGCGCGGCACGAACATGTAGCTAGATTCATGTACTTTGGATATCGTTTTTTATTTGAGCAAGGGAAAAATAGTACCGGCGTTTGCGTTTAATACATGATGACGGTTGTTTACTTCTGCCTTGAATATTTCTTTATTGAAAAAAAA
>SRPW01000555.1:0-19319 GCA_018360225.1 Claviceps pusilla | reverse complement strand
GAAAAGTGAGGATTTGTGGGGACCTCGCAGCTGCGAGCCCACGTGACCTTCGGTCGGAATTCCGTGGTTGTGCCGCCCGCGCGCGCGCGCTGAAAAGTAGCTAGTTGATAGGGATTATTATTAGGGTTGTTCTAGCTAAGATCCCTCTAAGTAGTTAACACTAAATGATACACGCATTTAAGCTAGTTCGACCCACTTCCTTCTACCGAGGTTAATCCGCCTCCTAACAGACTCCCTAAGTCTAGAAAGTAGTGTTAACCCTAACACTAAGATAACTATAATATAATTCATTTAACTAGTTTAAGGTCCTCTTAATTTAAATTTCCCTATTCTACTAAATTCTATATATTTAGTCTTAGTAGTTCTAATTATTCTAGTTAAGTAATATACTACTTTAAATTATTTATATATATTTTCTAACTTAAACCTCCTACTAGTGGTTCTACCTTATATATTACTAATAATATTTATAACTTTACTTTAAATAGCTTTCTTTAAGTCTTATTAAACTTTCCCTTTAACTTATTTTTCTTATTTATTTTCTTCTAAACTAAATTACCTACCTTAAATACCTAGATATCCCCTTTATTTATTCTATTCTCCTATTAGTTAACCTTATTACTTAATACTTAGTTTTATAACTTATTTTTTAAATCTAGTCTCTATAAATTAGTTTCCTATACTAATTCTAAATTAGCTAATTTAAGTGCCTTTAACTAAGTAAGTTCCCTAACTCCCTAGTGTTTAGAAAATAGTTTAAATCCTAGTATAGCCTTAGCTAGTAAAGTTAATATTCTAGTTATATACCTATTATTTAGGACTACTATAATATTTAGTAATGCTTAGTTCTATAAATTAAGTAACACTCTATCTCTTTTTATTACCTATTTTATTAATTAGTTTTTTACTAATTATATATTTCTTTCTGCTAAATTTATTAAGGAAGGATATAATACTAGTTTAAATATTATACTTATTCTATGTTTCTCTACTATTAACTTAAATTTTAAATTTTTAAAGTATAACCTATTATTATAGTATATACCCTTTAGCTACCTAAAGATAGAGCTTTAATTTAAGCTTTAGGCCTCTATTATTAAGTCTCTAGTTGCCTTTAAGTATAATTATGCTAATGTAAATTAAGTTATATAGTTTACTACTACTAGGATATATAAGTCCCTATTTATTGCCTTAGAAGTGATTAGCCTTAAGTAGTTTATTGCTACTAATCCCTATAGTTTAAGTACTATAATACTATATAGGTTAGCCTTTAATAACCTAACCCCTATTTACTAGTAAACTAAATAAAAATAATAATAATTTACTATATTACTTAACTAATTAGGCTAGTAGAATTATCCCTAAAGCTTCTAAAGAGTTATAGCTATCCTAAAATAGCCTAATGTATTATAGGCTTCTTATAATTTAATTAGAATGTCTCTTAGTAGTATATATTTAGCTAGGGATTTATTTTACTTTAAATAGTATAATATCTAACTTATAATTTAATATCTTAGTAATCTTTATCTTATTAGTTATCTTTATTTGCTTAGGATTTCCTAGTAACTATAGATAATTATAGTAAGGACCTCCCTATACTATTTTAACCCTAACTAATTGTTTAAAGATTATTCTAACTTTTTAACTATTTTAGGGCTAAGGGGTTCTCCTTCTAGTAATCTTAAGTTATTAGTAACCCTTTTTATTAGATTTATAGTTACTATTATTAGTTAATTATCTATAGCTATAGTTACTATAGTAAATAATCTTTCTTTTAAGTTATATAGGTCTAATTTTAGTCTATCTAGCAATCTAGACATTCTATTAGCTATCCCTATAATCTTTATTATGTTTAGTTAATGTATATATTATATATTTAATTCTTAAAGTAAATTAATCTATTTAGCTACCTTGCTATACACCTTTAATAGATTAGCTATTAAATTAATAATTCCTTTATAATCTATATAAACTTTTAAAGGGTAGGGAGATATATTAATAAGCTATTTAGTTTCTTTTAATCCTACCACCACTATATATATCTCTTTTTCTAGCATAGAGTATCTTCTTTTATTATCTCCTAATTAATTTAAAAGCTATATAATAACTCTTACTTTATTAAAATTTAAATCTAATACACTAGTTTCTAGTTCTGTATCTTCTATTTAAAATAGCACTCTACCTATACTAGTCTCTAAAGTATTAGTAGCTAAATAGAATTATACCCCTAGCTAGGCCCTAAAAGTAGTATTTACCTAAATGCTCTTATAGATCTATAAAAGAGCCTTTTAGGCGTTATTAGTCTATTTAGGTTTATCTTTTAAGACCTCCTATTACTAGATAGATAGCCTACCTATTAGAGTGGTTTTTAGTATATTATAGAAGAAGGCTTTCTTAATTACTTACATTAAGTTAGCCTGTTTAGGAATGAATTTTTATAGGAATGGAGTGAGGTAGATAAGAGTTAGTACGTTATTTTAAGATTAAGGAGGGTTCCTTCTAAAATAATCCGCTAATTCCCTAAATTAATCTCTATGTTTCCTAGCTAGTTAAATCTTACTATTTAAAATAAAGAAACTAATATATTTAACTTTAAATATAAATAAAGTTATCTTTTTTCTACTTAAACTAATAGAAGCCTAGGCTACTTACAGCAGATACCTCTAACGTATAAAATTAAAATAGTTATCCTAGGTCTCTAACCCCTATTTATGGTTATCTATATATATTCTAAAAGCTGTCTTTAGGTTCTCTATATAACCTAGTATAGAGGAGCATTTAGTTCTATCTTTAAAAAATAAATAGCTAAAGGTTAGGTCCCTAAACTAGGCATATATAGAAGGCAAACCCTTTAATCCCTGCCCTATATTGTTATAATAGTATATGCTATTTAGTCCTATAAAGGCAGTTTTATATCGATTAGGGGGATAAATACCAATTCCCTAAAACCTATTAGCTGTATCTATTTAAGATAAAATCTTTAAGCGTCTGCAATAAAGTGATTCTAGATTGGCTTCTATATTATAATAAGGATAACCCAGCTTTACACTTTAGTTGTTTATATCTTAATAATTATACACTATTTAATAGTCTACCTTCTATAGTTATTTAGATATATTCTTTGGTTTGTCTTTACTTACCTTCTTTAGAAAAAGGGTTAGAGCTGCCTACTTACTTACTCCCTTAGATATTAATCTAACTTCTTCTATTGCTAGAAACACCTTTCTTATAAATAATTTTTATAGTCCTTTATATTAGTATTGCTTTTACTTATATGGTTTCGCTCCTAGGATTAGTGGGATGTAATATTATAATAGGTCTGTTGTCTATATATCCTCTAACTTTATAATAAAGCACTCCCTATAGGTATAATATAACCATTTAATTATTATTCTCTGTGTATTATTCCTAGCCTTTAATTCTAAAGTTATGCCTATCTAGTTAAACTAGGCATTAATCTTTTCTAGTCTTAAAGTGCTTAAGGCTTGTTCTAGATTAAGATTGTAATACCTTAATGGATAGCCTATCTATTATACCTTGTCTTTTATTTTTTAGTTATAGTACTATTAGGTATCCTTGCTAGTAATAGCTATTAGTCCTATATCCTATTAGTTGCTAAGTTTAAGGTTATATCTCTAATTATTAGTTAAGTTAACTACTAAGTTATTTAAGTCCTACTCTATTAGTCTAAATAGTTTAGTTAAGATTTTTAATAGGTCTAATTCCTTTAGTTTAACTTCTCTAATTTTACTTAAATTATTATATACCTTAGAGGTAGTGTCTCCTATTTTCTCTTTATTTCTTTTACCTTTTTTTCTCTTTAAATCCTCTTTTAGAATACCCTACACTTAGTCTACTAATTGAATATTAACCTTCTTAGATAGATTTAATGTCTTAGCGTCTATATAGTAATATTGTTTAACTATAGCTAATATTTTTTTCTATAATAATAGATATCTTTCTATTTAACTTTAAGTAACATTCTATACTAAGGTTATAGGTTTTATAGGTTCTTCTAGATAATAAGAGGTAATAGAGTTTATTAATTATAGGTGTCTTTCTTTCCCTACCTATCTTAGGTTCTAAAGGACTATTGTAGTCTTTATATTAGAACCTCTAACTAAAGAGTTCTTTTAATCACGCCCTATGCTATTAGTATATATATACTTAATAATATTTTCTGTTTTTCTCCTAGCTAATTATACTATTTAACTTCTAAAAATTCCTATATTATGTTAAACTAATATATGCCTCTTAATATATTTTAATTTAGTATTTTGCAACTCTAAATATTATTGCTTAAAACTTCTTTTCTTATATTAAATTAAGGAATCCCTTACTAGCACCTATTAACTATTATTTTTAATTTAATAATTATTACTAATACTTCCTTCCTATAGATAGATACTAGCTATGTTATTTATAGTTACTTGTTTCCTAAATTCTCTATCTCTATAAATTTGTAAACTTTATTATTTAAATTATGTAGTGTTTATTCTATCTCTTCTAAAATTAATTGGTTATCTTCTAGAAACTTAATTACTATATTAGGTTTAGTCCTTTCTAGAATATACGCTCTTTAATCTTACTAAAATAAGTTTAGATATAGGTAGATTGGAATAGTTTAAGTGGTCCCTCTAACTCCTATAATACTTAACTTGTCTTCTCTATAATGTTTTATAGTGTTTATCCTTCTTAGCTATACTTTTCCTAATAAGAGGTTTTAATCTTACTAGGTAGGTATAATATAGAAATAAACTAGAGCTAATACTTCTTCTATTATAATCTATAGATATGTATATAATTTAATAAGATAGACTAAATTGTTAGCTATTTTAACTAATCTCTTTTCTTTAAGTTCTACTTTAGGGAGGTAGTGTTATAAGAGGTAGTTTTTATTAACTAGTTTTACGCTTAAACCACTATTTAATAAGATAGAGTTATACTATACCCCCTCTATATATGCTGTGATGTATCCTAATGTAGAGGCTACCTAACTATCTAGTTTAGCTACATTATTGTATGCTATTACTATGTATATAGCTTCTGCTAAATTTAATGTCTTATACTCTAAATAGACTACTTTTTAGTATAGCGCTACTAAATATACTATAATAGCTTTAGTGTTTTTACTTTTTAGTCTTTTTTAATATTATATTAAGTGACTTAGCTATTGTTGGATTATTAAAGCTAACTATAAAAGCTATAGAATACTTACTAAGATATTAGTGTCTTTTAATTGCTTACTTAAGTTAAATATAGGAACCCTATACTTATCTATTGCTCTAATATTCTCTAATACTAATCTACATCTTAGAGCGGGATTTATTAAATCTATGTTATTTAGCCTATTTTCCCTTATAACCTATTGTAGCAACGGACGACCTACTAGAGCTATAGATAGGCCTGCCACTAGTGGGACATGTCCCAGTCCCTAAATCTAGTCTAAGTAAGGTCTTAGTAATAGGAGTAAACGCTAAAATTTCTCTATAGATATCTTACTTATACCTAATAAAGAGTTTTAAACAGTCCTCTAAGAGTCCTAGGAACTCTAAGTAATTAGTTAATTACTATATTTATTTTCTAAATCTAAATCCTTTACCTAAGGTTTCTTGTTTAAGTGCACTAAATTTGCTTAATATAGTCCTGCCTTTACTATTATACTATTCTAATTTATTAAATAGGTATTAATAGTAGTAAAGGCACCTATTATATTATCCTTAACTTCTTCTACCCTTAGATAATAATATCCTAATATATTATAAACCCTATTTAATTTTAGTTGCTATCTAAGGGGTAGTTAGAGATCCCTATTACCTAGTCTTCTAATATAATTTATCCTTATATTAATAGGTTATTCTAAGACTATAGATTCCATATCCTAGGAAAGCCTATTGCCTATAAAGTTAGACTTTATCCCTAACTCTAATTCCTTCCTTTAATCCCTTTATATCTAGGCTAAATTCTAGGTCTATTAATCTTTTTATTAATTAAACTTATTTAGAGGACATTTGTCTTATTATAGGTAATTATAGCCTATATATCCCTATTCTCTATATAAAAAACACTAAAAGTAATTAGGCCCTCTCTAAGGATTATTTAAGTAGTTTCCCCTATTACTTTATTATAGGTTCCTATTTCCTATATTATAACTAGACTAACTAAATTAACTATATAGTTAGTTTAAATTATTAATAGCCTAGGTATTAAAAGCCTTTATTTTCTAAATAAGTTTAACTATCTCCTAGTCCCTCCTAGCCTACTATTCTATAATTCTTTTATCTTTCTTTTCTTATCTCTTAAGAATTAATTAAAGTAGGTTAAATAAGGGAAGAGTTAAATTATCTTTATATAGTTAACTAATTTTCTTTTTTATAGAATTTTAGCAGTCTTATAAGATTAGTTTAATATTGTTTATTATTAAATCTTTAGATACTATACCTCCCTGCTATTTCTTAAAAGTAAATAGTCTATCTAAGAGTCGTTCCTATAGTTAGATATTTATATCCCTATTAGCTAAATATAAGATAAAATTAGTGAGTAGGACTTATTATATGTCTATATATACCTTTAAACTTAATCTTTCTGCTCTCTAAATATAGGAATTAAGGGATTCTCCCTTTTCCCTTTAAAAACAGAATACCTCTTATTAAGTAGCTATTTTTATATATAAATTTAGTTTTAAAAATTTCTCTATAAACCTAAGGGTTAGGGTATTTTATTTTCTCTCTTTATAGTCTAGGTCCTTATACTATAAGGCTGCCTTTCCCCTTAGTCCTTAGGTGAAATAATATTTAGCTAGTGTTTTCTTATAATCTAGCACACCTGCTATAGCTGCTATTACTTTATAGTATTTAATATAATTCTAGGCTAACCTATCTTTAGGTTGCCTACTAAAAGTAAGCCCCCTAATTTAGGCTAGTGCTAACAGTGAATTTATTATAATTAGACATAAAGGTGTAAGGTTTAACTATAAAGGAACAAACTTATAAGAGGAAGGTAATGGATTAAAAACTTATATAGAGGGTTTAAATTTATTTAATAACTCTAACTTCTAGAGGTCTAGAGTTTAACCCCTTCCCTAGTTAATGTTTAAAAACTTATCTCTTTTAAATTAGTTAAATGTACTAAATAAATCTCTTCCTAATCCTAGGTTACACTCGTTCCTAAGATATAAATTAGAATTTAGTAAGGAAGAATTAGTAACTAGAAAATCAGTGTAACTAGTGTCTTTTAATACTAACTTCTAAATAGTCTAAGAAAGATAACGCGTTTAGGCTCTAGGCCTTAAATCTAGGTCTCCTTACTAAAGTTTACTGTGCAAGTATTGTATTAAGAAAGAAAAGTAAACTTAAGAATTATGTAAGAATAAACGATTAAGAATAAAGCAAATCCGGACTAAATCTTAATTTATACCTATCTTTCTCTTAAAGAAAAAAAATAAAGAACTATTAATCTTAAAAGAAAAGTAAAAGTTATAAAGGTTATTATTATTATTATTGTTCTAAAAAAAAAAAAAATAATTTAGTAGTAGGGTCCGCCCCCCCTTTTTCCTTAACTCTAGTACCTTCCCTCTTTGCGCCATTCCTCCTTCTATTTAATTAACTTTTCTAGCCCCCACTTAGTCTACCCTATTAATCTAGGTTACTCCCCCCTTATATTTATAAGTCTTCTCTTAATTTTAGCTAAATCCTTAGATACTATTTCTATATTTTAGGCAACTTCCTTGTTTTACTCTTTCACTGCTACTATTATTTCTTTATGATTTTCCTACACTAATTTAATTAACCTATTATGGTTTAATTGGATTAATATAGCTAAACTTATTAGTGAGTCCACTAACTTCTCTTAGTGATTCTAATGTATATTATATTTAGAATATTCGTCCCCTTATGTTAAATTAACGGGTTTATTCTTATCCCTAGTTAAACTATCTTTCTTATTCTTAAGATTGCCTTCCTCTACTATATCTATATTATCCTCCTTTACTTTTATTATTATCTAAAGGGTATAATAAGTTAAAAATAAGGGTTTTATCCCTATTTCTAAGAGCTTCCATTCTATATCCCTAGATCTGCTATTATTACTTAAACTTCTATCTAAACTAAAGTTATCTTCTACTTTCTCTATATTATATTCCTATTTAATTTTCTTTTCTTTATTATATAATGTCCCTTTTGCTCTATATTTAAGCTTAGTAGGAGTTATTTAGGTGGAAGGGGTCTTTTTTAAAGGGTATAGTAAGGTCTTAATTATAAGTAAGCTATGCAAAGGTGTGTTTAAGTATAATGCCTATAGGTAATTAGCCAAACTAAAGATTATATTCCCTTTAGGAGTCTTTTAAATATTCTCTCTTTCCTAAGCAATTAGTCTAAACACTAGAAATACCTTTATATTTAGCTCCTTATCTGCTAATTTTTTAGATAAATGCTTCTTTTAAATTTTTAAAATTATTTATATTAATTTATAATATAATAGGTAGTTAGTTGTTTCTTCCTTAAAGCCTAAATTTAGTTCTTTTCTTAAATATTCCTTAGTAATAAACTATACTAATTTAGTAGGAGCTTTTTTTTAAATATATTCTAAGTAGTATTGGATAACTTTCTAATCCCTTTCTTATATAAATGTTGCCCATTTAATCTTTAGGTAGGCTGCCTTCAATGTTTTAGGCTTTACTATTCTAAAGTCTCTAATTAGTTAGATAAGACCTTAAAGAAAAAAAAGAATAATATAATAATCTTAGTTAAACTAATCTATCTTTTAAGTTTAGAAAATAAAATATAAAGGAAAGTGAAATAAAAGAAGAGAAGAGGGAGAAAGGAAAAATTTTAAAAAGAGGTAAGGAAGTAAAAGGGAAAGGTAGGGGTAGGCTAGTAATATAGAGGGTAAAAAAAAAAAAATAAATGAAAAGGAAGTGAGAGAAAGGTGAAAGTATGCCCTATAACCCCTTTAGATTGCAGCGTTTAAGTAACTCCCTCTACTAGGTGCTTACTATTAACCTTATATTAAGTTTGCTTAATTAGCTAGTGTGTGCCCACGGCCTTATCTACAGCTTCTTAAACCCTCCTATTAATTACTATTAATATTACATAGCCTAGTTCTATCTTATCCATTAGAGGTTGAGTTTCGTCTCTTATTTTTAATAGTTATTCCTTAAGACTAAGTTTTGCTTTAGTTTGCTCTAATAGATTTGCCTCTAACTTCTTAATTTATTAGCTATATAATATTTATTAATCCTCCTAAGCTTTCTCTAGTTCCCTAAGTTTTTTACCTAAAACTTATTAATTCTTTTCTTATTATAAAACCTATTCTTTTATTTTTATTATTCTCTCCCCTAACTTAACCCCTAATTCTTATAACTATTATAGTTAATATTCTAATTTAAGCACTATCTCTTTAGATTCCTATAGTTATTTTTCTAACTTAAGTACCCTCCTTTTTATCCTAGTTCTTATCTCCTTAGCTTAATATAGTTATTTATTACGCTTCCCTAAGTCCTAAGTTTTCCTTATATTATCTTCCCTTTACCTAAAGAATAGTATTAAGTATTAGAAAATCTACTTAATATCCTCTTTTATAAATAACCTATATACTTGTTTATTAGTATATTCTTTTAGTTCCTCTTCTAACTTAAATACTATTTTATAGCAAATACATACCTTTTTATTTATTTAGTTAATAGTGCTAAATAGGCTATAACTACCCCCTTTCTTATAGTAATCTAGCCTATCCTAGCCTAGGTATAGTCTTCTATATTATCTATAGTGAAGGACTAATTTCCTTACTACTAATAGTTTATAGAGTTTAGGTAATTCTAGTAGTTAGCTGTCTTCTATTTTTATTTTAAATTTATAGACTATAATCTAGGTTTCTAAGTCTAGTTAAGCTTATTTCCTTTAGGTCTATCTTTTCTTTTCTTAAATCTTAGGATTAGTATAGACTACTACCCTTTCTCCTAAGCTTTTTATCTACCTATTCTTTATATCTAAGTAAACCTAATAAACCGCTATATTTCTTAAAGCTACCTCCTCTCCTTAGGTCACTAAAGCTAATATAGTAAGGGCCACTACCAGTACTATATCCAGTCCCTCCTCTTAAATTAATTTCCTTAGTTATTTAATTATAATATTACTTAATAGGACTACTATTACTTCTATAAAATTAATGTGTTTAGATATCCAATTATAAGTCATATATTCCGTAATTTAGGTTAGAATCTAATGTTACACTCTCCCCATAAACTCTTAATAAATTATCCTATATTCGGAATAAAGTCTATAGTCCTTAAGGATCGCAGCCTAAGGAAATTAAGGTAACCCTTCATTGTTATATAATTTCATTTTCCTCTGGTTTTTTCTAGCTATATCGTCTATTGTCCGAGTCATTCAATTTTCCTCTAGTTTTTTTTTTTTTTTTCAGCTATATCATCTATCGTCCAAGTCGTTTATCTCTGCATTGTTCCGTCTATCAAATTCTTCCTCCCTTTCTCTCCTACAAGGAATAAGTATAATTTAAGATAGAGGATTCTTCAGAAAGAAAAAGCTTTAAAGCTATATATCTATCCCCACCTCCGCTAACCGTTCACAGTTAACAGATTTAATTCTATATCTAAAACCCAACCATAGCTAGTACTATCTCTATAATATTCGACAACCGCAGCTGTTATTAGTTCGTTCAACAACCGTAGCTATTATTAATTTAAGTCCCGCAGTCCTTACATTTCCTTAAATCTAACCGCAGCTAGCATCTATAAAGTTCAATAACCGCAGCTATTATTAATTTAAGTCCTATAGTCCTTAAACATATCTCGTCTAATAACCATAGCTGTTATTGTCTAAGTCCTACATCTTGCTTTGTTTATATCGCTGTTATGTATTCATATCACTTGTATTCTTAATGATTATATATATATATAAATATAAATTAAAACTTGAAAAAGAGTTAGGTCCTAGTCTTATTACTATAAAAAGTAGCTAGTTAATAGGGATTATTATTAGGGTTGTTCTAGCTAAGATCCCTCTAAGTAGTTAACACTAAATGATACACGCATTTAAGCTGGTTCGACCCACTTCCTTCTACCGAGGTTAATCCGCCTCCCAACAGCGCTTGCCGGCTTGCACTGGCTTACAAAGCCCCCTATAAAGTGCTTCTATCAGCGCTATAATTATAGCACTAATAGTGAGGAATCCCCTGTAAATAACCCTGTTATTTTCAACACCTACTATTCTAGCTCCTCCTATAGCATTCTTAAAGCATTAATAATTACCTTTACTCTTTCCCCTATATTTAACCTAATCTATTTGCTAGGGAAGTATGCTGCCTCTTAAATTAAGATTAGGAAGTCTTTATTAAGGCTCTTCCTAATATTAAATAGAAGACTAGGAGAACGCTAATCCTTCTAAACATTAAAAACATTTAATAGCCCTTTTATAAAATAAAGAAAAGTAGCCTACTTATTTAAAACTATTGTAATTTAAACTCTAAACTATAGCGTTTAAACCTAGGTTACCTTATAATAGGTCTTAGTATTTATAGGATATAGTTTTTATCTAGTTAGCTATAATAGAAACTAACACTAGCTAATTTATAGAGCTCTTACTATTATTATTAAAGGAGTTATTAAAGGTATTTTTAGTTATAGTTAGGGCTATGCCTACTAAGACTTAATATGCCTTAGAAGATTAAGCTAAATAGAACCTATGCAGTAACTATTCCCCCCTTTTTAAGGTTTTATATATAACTGCTATTTTTAAACGCTTTCTTTTAGGTCTTAATTAGGATAATAAGGATAGTAGTAAACTATTAGATACATTGCCTTAGCTTAGCTACTAATAAGAGGACATTCGGGATTGCTAGCCTAGCTATGGACTGCCTTACACTTCCTTTTCGCCTTTAGAACAATATAAGGATAATAAATATATCTTAAGGCTAAGTTATCCCCTTTCTTATAACTTTAAGGTTAATTTCCTAGCCTTTAACTCTACTAATTAACCTATATTTATATATATTAATAAGGTTAAATAGCTATTAAGTATATTTAAATAGGAAGCCGTTTTAAGGAATATTATTCTAAGCCTTCTCTTTAAACCTTATTTAAATAGCTATTATTAGTTTACTTTATTAGACTATAGCACTAAGAGTTAACTTTAGTATAACATTAGTTTATAGAAAACTCTACTACTATAGTAGTTCTAATAGGATAAAGGTTAGATTATATTATAAGTAAATAAGCTTTGCTATTTCTTTAATAAGGAGGAGGAACTATTTATTTATAAATATATTAATAAGAAAATCTTATTATACTATAAAGCTAGCAGTGTAGATAAGAACCTTACTATATATAGGTTAGCTTATAACTTAGATTCTATCCTAGCAGCCTTAGTAGACCTTACATATAAACTATTAACTATTAATAATGTCTGCTAATAGCTAATAGCTAAGCATTTTATTGCTTAAAGGCAGTGGCAAGCCTAGCAGTAATAGATTAAGGCTGCTGTCTAGACAGATTAACGTCTAATGGCTTATAACCCTCGTTATAATTTAGGCGCTAACTAGCAAAGCTATTATCTAGATATGCTTAACTAAGATTAAATAGCTACTCCTTATTTTTATAGCAACTTCCCTAACCCTAGCTATAGAACTAAAGAGAATTCTTTATTAGCTACTAATTAAGCCTTACGTTAGGACTAATATATAAATAAATATAGATTAAGTAATCCTAAGTGTTATTCTAACTATAACAACTAGTAACGTAAGGGTAATTGTAACTATAGGGACTATAGTAATTGCTATTATATAACTTACCTTAAGCCTAATAAGTATAGGAAAATTTTTTATTACAAACCCTTAAACTAGTTAGTTTAAGCTTATATTACTAAAACAGAGCATAGCTTAAAAATTAAAGAATGTAAGGATACCTCTTATGCCTCTCTAGATAATATAAATTCTTATAATTCTCCTAGAATAGAAATTTCTAATTATAATAATGCCTCTTTAAAAGAGAAGGGCAATTATTAGGGAATAATATCCTACTATCCTTTATAGGCCTTCCCCTTATATCTTTACTAAGCATAACTAATATAGAATTATTAAGGACTTCCTATTCTATATTACCTAGTTTTACTCCTAATCCTAATTCTAATATTAATACTCCTAACTCTAATATTATTATTCTACTATATACTTAATTTAAGAATACTTATATTTTTTTTATTTATAAAAACATATATAAAATCTTAGCTTATTCTTAATTATATAGTATTATTTATGCCCCTAACATATTAGTAGAAGTTATTTATAACACTAGCTCTAGTATTTATATAGTTTCTAAGCTATTCCTTAAATAGCATTACCTTATTATTAAAAAGTAATATATCTCTCCCTTTCCTATAGTAGGCATTAAAGGCAAGGTTCTTTATAAAACTATAGTTAACTTACTCTTTTTTTTATTATCTACCTCTAGCATTCCTACTAACTTTATAGTAAATTACTTTATAGTTAACTCCCTTTTTTATAGTATGCTACTAAGCAACTCTTTTCTATATTAATATAAGCTATATATTAAGTAGGGAGCTAAAACTAAAAATAATTATCTTTATTTAAATAATGGATGTTGCTTTATAGTGTTATATGCTAGCTAAGACTAACCTAGTATAGCTTATATTTAACTAGTGAATATTTACGCTGCTAAAAGGGTAGTGCTTTACCTAGGCTACTATAGCTTAGTTTAGTTAAATATAAAGCAACTGCTAGTTACTGTTAAAGGTTACATTCTAGAGCCACGTAACTTTTAGGATATCTTAAATTATATAATAGCTAGCCTACTATCTAGTATAATGGACAGTTAAGCAGAGAGCATAGACATATTTATATTTAGTTTAGCCCTAATCTATATCTATAAAGGTTAGCTCCTTAGCAAATATATGCCTAACTAAATCACAGTTAATCCTTATATCTTTACAGTTAATAATAAGTATAGCATTATACTTTCTAACCTTTTAGGGAAGGACTATCCTAATAAAGAACTAAAGGACCCCTAGCGCTTAGATAGATATCTATTTTATCTACTATCTAAGGAGGAACCCCCTAATTTTAATAAGGCTAACATATCCTATTATTAGGGACTAAAATACTATACTTAAATAAAGGCTATTATAAAGAAATACCCATGTTTATTTTAAGCTTAACTTAGTTAATTTAACAACAGCATTAAGATGCCTATAGATTTTATACCTAACGCAGACTTATCTAAGTTAGCTTAGTAACCTTACAATAGCTCTAGATAAAATAAGGCTACTATAGATATAGTTCTAAATCCATTATCTAGAGTAGGTATTATAGAATCTGTCCCGCCTAATAAGCCTTACCTAATTATAACACTAGCTTTTATTATTTAGTATAACTAAAAACTGCGTTTTATATTAAATATAAGGTAAGTTAATACTTAGATAATTAAAAATGCATACCCTCTACCCCTATAGAAGGAAATTCTATTATTATTATAAGGTTTTATTATCTTCTCTATTTTTAATTTAGTTAAAGAATTCTTTTAATAACTAATTTAAAAAGAGAACCACTAAAAGACTACCTTTATTACCCCCTACTACAGCCTAGAACGCTTTATAGTAAGTATAATAGGCTTAGTAATAAGTCCTTCCTTTTTTTAATATTAAATAGAGTTAATATTCTACCTATACTTATAGTAATTTATTATAATCTATATTAATAATATTATTATGTTCTCTAAGGATATCTATTAGTACCTTTAATAAGTAGACCTAGTATTAAGTGTCCTAAAGAAATTAGGTTACACTCTTTTCCTAGCTAAATGCTACTTTACCTATTATAAACTTAATACTCTTAATTACTTTATTTCTTACTTAGGTTTTAGTATAATAAAGAAAAAGATAGAAGCTATTAGTAAATTAGCTATACCTATAACACTAAAGAAACTAAAGTAAGGACTTAGTCTTATAGGTTACTACTAATGTTTTATTAACTATTATTTAGATATAGTAGAACCCCTTTAATAAATTAAGGCAATAGGCTTTCGCTAAGCTCCTCCTAAAAACCTAAAATAGAATAATTTTACTATAAAAAAAGTATTACCTAACTTAGATAAGTTAGAAGACCTATAATACTAAGAACTATAGTTTAAAGCTATTAAGGCCTAGGATAAGCTAAAAAACAAATTAGTTATAGCTATAAAGCTAGCTTACCTAGACTTTACTTAGCTTTTTAAATTATATATAAATAGAAGTAAGGAAAGAGGGTTTAGAGCTAGCTTATATTAAAAGCAAACTAATAAAGCTATATAACCTATCCTTTTCTTATCTAAGGCTTTATCCTTAGCAGAGAAAAATTATAGTTTTACTAAGTTAGAAACGGCTACCTTAGTATAAGCGCTAAAGAAATTAGAGTACTACCTAGACTACTTAAAGTTTATTATTATTACAGACTATATAGCGATTTATAACACCTTTTAGTCCTTAGGATTAAATAAGCCTAAAAGAAAATTTTGCCTAGTAAGCTAGCGTCTATATTTAAAGCAATAGCGTAACTAAATCACCATTTAATACTGCTAAGGTTCTAAGCATACTAACGCAGATGTATTATCTTATATAGCCTAAATTAGTAAATATAAGCTATAGCCTTAGGTTAAGGCATTCCTTATTACTACTTACTGCTAAACTTAACTACTATAAGGGGAATTTATTAATTTATCTTTAATTAAAGAACCTATCTCTTCTATTCCCTTCCTAGCAAAAGCCTTCCCTAGGCTATTAACTCTATACACTATACCTACTATTAGCTTTAATATAGACTTAGCAAAGGCAACTACTAATTCTACTAGAGTAAAGACTTCTTAGTCTATTCTAAATAAGCTTAAGGCTAAGATTATATCTACCTTACTAATAAATAAATCTTTTTATAAGGTTTATACTAAGCTATTAACGCTAGAATCTAAGTAATCAGAGCTATTAGCTTTCTTAGTGGATTAAGACACTAGCCTTCTGTACTATTTTAATAAAGAATTTCAGCGTATATATCTTTTACTATTAGTAATTAATAATGTATTTAAGATTATTTATAACAATAAAGGACATCTAAGGATATTATAGTTATATAATTTTCTTTATTCTATAGTTTTTATTAATAGTATAAAGCAATATCTAGCTACGTATGTCTATTGTTGCCCTAAATGTTAAAAAGCTAAACCCCACTAAAGTTAACCCTTTAGAGCCTTAGAACCTATCCTTACCCTAACTATTCCTTAGTTAACTCTCTATTTAGATTTTATTACTAGGCTTCCTATTAATAATAGTTTTAACTATATCCTTATAATTATAGATAAATTCACTAAAATCATTATTTATCTTATTAGAAAACTATTATAAACTTTATTAGAATAGGCATAGGTTTTTATTTATTAGGTCTACCTACTATATAGTATGCTACACCGTTTTGTCTACAATATTAACTCTTAACTAGTTTCCTATCTATAGACTTCTCTATATAAAGCTATAAATATTAAGGTCTATACTAGTGCACTACATCATTAATAAGCTAATAGTTAATTTAAATAAATAGTTTAAACGCTTATCTATAGCCTATATACAGTTATAGAAGCTAAGTTTAATATAGGTACCTAGGTAGAAGTCCTTTTATATATTACCTTTTATATTAACTCTTTGCTTAATGCTATAACTAGTTTCTCCCCTTATAAACTTTATTTTAGTTATAAGCCTCTTTACTTCCTAAACCTAAATATTATAGCGTAGAATATAACTACTAAGGAATATAGTTAATTGCAGTACTAGCATTACTAGGAGGCTTAGGACGCTACTTAACTAGCAATATGTCAAGGCTGGTAATGGGATGTTGCTTAGTGGAGTGAAGACTGAGACACAGAAGGTGCACTGCGATGTAGCTGCTAGGTAGGGGGTAGTGCTTGAAGGTATAAATCTCTGCCCTATTATACAAATGTGCGCGTCCTCTCTTTTATGTGCCCCCTTAGCGCGCTGCTAAGTTATAGCAAGGGCACTACGTGCCTTATTCCCTTATGCCCTTATTAGTATAATAAGCTAGTCTACGCCCTTTAACTCTATAGTTGCTAATAGCGGGAAATAGCCATAATAGAATACCCCCCCTTTCCTTATAATTGCCCTTAATTATAGTCTCTAACTATAGTCTTACTGCTAGGTCGCTATTGCCTTACTACTTTATATTAGGTTTCTAGAAAAGCTTTCCTATCTTATAGGTTAAACTTATTCCTTAGTAGGGCAAATCTAGGAATACCCTTATTCTACATTATTTACCCTGCCTTACACGCCCTACTATAATAAAGTTTAGTGTGTGTATAATTAATTAGGTAACTACCCTACTGCTACGCTACTCGCTAAGGGTGCTCTCCTTATAAGTGTCCTAATTTGCTAGCCTAAGTTAATTATGTTATAATATTATATCTAGCCTTACTTTCCTTATAACCTTACTTTTACCTTTATGCTAAGGGGTTGCTGTAATGTAGTAGTGTGCCTGCTAAGTCGCGTAATTCGTTGTCTCTATGCCCCCTAGCTTATTATAATATATAGTGTTGCCTTACTTCTTTAATCTAAGAGTTAAAGTGAGCTACGCTGCCGCTGCTAGCTTCTTATGTAATTATTATAATGCCTCTGATTTATTAAGTCTAAGGGAGGCGTGGTTAGATGCCTATAGCCTCCTGTATATCTATGGTTTTTGCTTCTTAAGCTAGACACTTACTTTACTACCGTAGCTGTTAATAGCTACTAATACGTAGCTAGGCTGCTGTTGCTGCGCTGTAATTTACTAATTTAAGTGCCTTAGTTGCCTTATTTAGCTGTCTTTTGTGGGTAATGCCCTTGTCTTTATAGGGCCCCTAATGATTATAAAAACGCCCTTTCTCCCCCTTCTTTTCCTACCTTTTCTTTTCTATTAACCCTTATTGCTAATTATAAGTATTCCCTCTCTATAAGCTCTTAGTAAGGTGGCTTCTTCTTTTTTCTCTTTCCCTTCTTATTGTAAGGGTTTTGCTAACTCTATTATACTAGTTATCTCCCTACTCTATTGTCTTTTGCTCTTATAAATAAGCCTCTCTCGTTTTTCTTTTTTTTTTTAATAGGCCTCTTATAGGTTTTTTTTAGCAAGCTCCCTATATATTCTCTGCTAACCTCTAGCTAGCTTGCTATAGCTCCTAAGACTTAAACTCCTCTAATAAAGCGCCGCCGCTGTGTTGCTGCGGAACTCAATCCTGCCCCCAATATTATGACTATTGCGACGTAAGTATCCTATACTTTGTTAGTGGCTTGCTCTGTTGCTAATAGCTATGTCCTTACTGCTAGTGAGAAGGAGCTTCCCTATATGCGTTGTAGGCACTAGGTCTGCGCCTAGAAATTGCGGCCTAAAGCTCCCATTAGTGATAAGGAGGAATATAATTTACAGCCATAGTATATTGTAACTAGGACTCCTATGCCTATAGTGTGCGCGCCCTTTAATGGTAAGTGGCTTACTATAAGGTTGTTGCTGCTTTTACTAATATTTTCTTCTTCTCTAATTTGTAGGGGCAAGCATGAAATATGCTTCCTATAAGTGTAATAATAAAGTTTATTCTTATATAAGAAAACTTTTTCCCTTTAACCTATGTTCTTACTTAGATATTGCTACTAACTTACTATGCTTTTCTTTAGTAAACTATGCATTAAGCGTGTTTTTATTATAAAGTCTTTTGCCTTATAGAGGGGAAGACTAATAACCTAGAGTACTACTAGATTCCAGTATAGCTTTTTAAGTCCTAGTATAAGCCCGCTGCTAACTCGCTGCTTAGGGTCTGCTTATAGCTATTTTTGCGTTAAACCTTACGCTTAATAAGCAGAAAAACGCGGATAAATTAGGACGCGCTAAAAGGTTATAATTATTGTATAAGCTTGCACTTAAGCGATAGCGCCGCTAGGACGCGGCGATCTAGTAGCTAGTGTCTGTAAACTAGTTGCTTATTACTATTAACTAGTTTAATTACCTGCAGTTTATTTATAAGAACCTTTATTTAGTAAGTTTTCCTTTCCTTTTTTTTTATTAATACTGCTAACTTACTGCTAGGTTACTAGTTATCCCTTATCTATGCGCTCTAGGTCTAGGTGGCCTAACAGCCCTTCCACTACTCTACTGCGCCTAGTTAGGCCGCAGGTGTTCCTAGAGGCGTTATCTAATTTAATGGGAAATTTAGCTAGGGAGGAGGATAATGAGGAGGAGTTGTAGTAGTGACGTTGCTATAAGGAAATAGCTTGTTGTTTTTTATGTGTTTT